>VUYV01000746.1:0-56340 GCA_008711295.1 Anarhynchus alexandrinus | reverse complement strand
AAAAAAAAAAAAAAAGAAAAAAAGCAAAGCAAGGAATACTTAATATTCTTGAGATTATATATGTTCCTGCTAACACTGCAGAAAAGTAAGCCAAGGGCATCTTTGCTTGTTTCAGTTCTATTAAAATGTGTGGCAAGGAAGAAGAAAAGTCAACACGCTGTTTGCCAAATAGAAAGGATCAAAATTGTTTGGGAAAGGAACTTTGCAGAAAGAACTTTGAAGGGGGAACTACAAAACAGGACAGGATTATGAAACAATGATAAATATACATTAGCTTTTTAGAACTCCCTGAAAAGCAAAAGCATTCAAAACATATGCTAACCAGAAGAAATGTCAATTTAGAAACGGAGTACGTGCAGGTTATGAACTCAGTGGGGATCTTCAGTCGGGTTCCCTGATCAGTTCACTTGTTTTTTCATTTTCATTTTTCTAAATGAGAATCCGCCTCCCCTGTAAGATACCTGTAATTTGTACTTGGCAGCTGGATGGCTGCATATGCCTGTCTCATTAGCAAGAGCTCAATAGGATTAGAATAATTCCAACTGGATGTTAAGTCTGTTAAGAGACATTTTTATGCTACAGTAAAACAGAAATTCATTGAGCCAAATCTCATTGACTTTTGATTTTACATAGTTAAAAATACAGATTACACAAATGTAAAATGCTTAATTCACTGGAGTCACTTCCTCATACAGAAGACAGGACAGAGGAGAAGATGATCAGACACAATCCTGAAATGTTTTTATCATGGGATGTACAACATATTTCATACAAGAAAAAAACGAACCTTGCTATTTCCCCTGAGGTCAGTGAATTTACACTGGAATTAGATTAATAAAAAAGTCCATATCTATTTCTAAAGATCATTCATTTTGGTAGAATTTGATCTGTAGATCACAAGCATTTTTCACCACGGCTTTCCAGCATCCAACTTAAATAACTAGCACAGGGAGTAGGTGGAAAGACTTCTACAAGAGTCCTGAAGCACTGTCATTCTGCAAGATGCCTAAAGCTTTAAGCTGCTCGCTACAACAGCTCACAGCAAAGACAGGAGTATCTAGTTTCCAAAGGTAAATACATGAGAAAATGTATTCACATTGATCAAATATAATTGCCATCTCTACCATTTCTGCAAGAGGCTGTACCTTTCTAGAAAACAGAATGAACTCCACAGCTCCAGAAGAGTCCTCCTTCCTCAGCACCACAGCTGAAGGAACGCAGTGTCTCAGACATGTCAGCACAACGCGGACCTAAAACTACATTTAAATCTATTCTCACCTGTTGCTTTACAGCACTTCAACAGGCTGTAGCCACCAAAAGCTGAAGAGTAATTCACAACACCGGGAGCCAAGATTTCGGACTTAGGGATGCTTACCTATAAATGCTCAACATGGTATTCACAAGCAGTTGCAAAACCCACTTGAGTCGATAAAACTTTTTTCTCTCCACAGACCTCAGTCTCAACATTTTCCTCTGAGCTGCAAAATGAAATGCTTCTCTCGCTAAAACACTAAGGACCTTTGAGAAAGTCACACAATGTCTCATTTTTATAATGCAGAAAATGCTACAGACTATAGCCACTCTATACCGTTGTAAATACGTACAGAGCTTTGAAAATGCAACACATTAAATCGGGATAAAAGAAACTTTCCTCTAAGAACCAATGTAATTAATCTGGTCCCAGCAACACGCAACACCAGCAGACTCCATACACTGTATTATAAGATATTCTCACACTACAGGCTTAGTGCTGGCTATTTCTTTGTGTTTTGATGAATCAATGTTTTTCATAGACATATCCAAGATCCACAGGTGCCCGGACTGCAGAACTACCACACAATCTCATCTCCTCAGTGAATTTACTCCTACAGTGTGATGCATTAATTTGGGGAGAAAAGGGAGGGGAAAAAAAAAAAACCAAGGCGAACTCTCCAGAACTCAAACAACACAAGAAAAACAATAGGCAGATGATGTAAAAGGACAGAAAACAAGCCATAATTTCTTCACAAGCTAATAAATTTCTTTCATTGTTGTGAACCAAAAGAACACGATGTTTACTAAGCTATTCAACAGCAGAAGAAAACAAACACCATTGTACTACACATCATGTGGCACAACAGATAACTACAGGGGTACAGAAATGCTATACAGAGATGATCAGCTGCACAACTATGAAGCGATTCACCTCCCTTCGTAACATGCTATTTTTGAGCTTCAAATGCACTCCAGCCCCAAAACAGGATTTAACATCACAGCTCCCAGCACCACAGAAAGCGCACCGCACACAGATTAATCTTTATTCTGCGTAACACTCATGTTCCAACAAATGCGCATGGCTTATCTGCACCGACAAACTACTACAAAATAAGCTTTGATGTGAACAAAATGCACAACACACTACTTTGCTCGGTCCCCGTATCAACAAGCTTAGTGCAAACTGAGAAGAGCCACAAGGGTAGTTACTAAGAAATGCTTTTTCTCGGGCATCCTGCAACACGCAGTAGGAAAAGCCTTTGCAAAGGCAGCAACAGGCAGCACCGCCGGTGCTTTGGGCAGCCGCAGCACCAAAGGGCTCAGGCTGGTGGGATGTGATGCTGAACCACCAACCTTCGAGGGCGCTACGCATTTTGTTCACATGCAGAGACACGGACAGCAAACGTCGAAATATTTGGTTGCCTGAAGAAAGTTGTTCATCTTCTTCTCAAACAGACGCATGAATGAACGAGGCTCCTCCATCTGCAAATTTATTTTCCTGCGTGACAGTGAGGATTTAGTTTCAGCATATGCCATCCCACTAGCATCCCTCAGTATGAAGCATCAGAGAAGCAACTCTGCTTTATTTTCCCCTCTCTTTTATTCTACAAGAGCCAATAACAGAAATACACCAGTCAGAGGCAAATCCATGAATTTCTCAGCTCCAAATGCCCACAGTACAGCCCCTTTTTGTTTTGTAATGTGCTGAATGCCCTTTTAACACTCACAAGCTCTTGGTCTTCCAAACCTGAATTCAGGGTGTGATCCACACTACTCCTGCTTCATCTAGTATCCTTTTATAGAATCATAGAATGGTTTAGATTGGAAGGGACCTTGCAGATCATTCAGTTCCACCCACCTGCCATTGTCAGGGACACCTCCCACCAGACCAGGTTGCTCCAAGCCCCGTCCAACCTGGCCTTGAACACCTCCAGGGATGGGGCAGCCACAGCTTCTCTGGGCAACCTGCGCCAGGGGCTCACCACCCTCACAGTCAAGAATTTCTTCCTAATATCTAATATAAATCTCCCCTCTTCCAGTTTGAAGCCATTCCCCCTCATCCTCTCTCTACATGCCCTTGTCAAAAGTCCTTTCCCAGCTCTCCTGTAGCCCCTTTAGGTACTGGGAGGCCACAATAAGGTCTCCCCGGAGCCTTCTCTTCTCCAGGCTCAACAACCCCAACTCTCTCAGCCTGTCCTCATAGGAGAGATGCTCCAGCCCTCAGAGCATCTCCGTGGCCTCCTCTGGACCCACTCCCACAGGTCCATGTCTCTCCTATGTTGGGGGCTCCAGAGCTGGATGCAGTACTCCAGGTGGGGTCTCACCAGAGCAGAGTAGAGGGGCAGAATCCCCTCCCTTGACCTGCTGGCCACACTTCTGATGCAGCCCAGGATATTCTGCTGCATTTCCTTCACCAGAGTGGTTTTTTTCTACCAAATCCTGTATTTAGTTGCTTCCCTACCCCCATATTTTGCTCTGTGGCAAAAGGAAATTAATATTAAACTTTAAGACTATCCATTTACAGGCACCAACCTCAACAGCTCCAGCAGGAATCAGATTTGAGACTCAACAAGAATTTCTGTTCACACTGACTAGTCTTGTATTTCCCCACACAGCCTGTATTATCAAGGGCTTTAGTTTGTTTTCCAGGGCAGATAAGTAATTTCTTTTGCCAGCCCACTGATAGCTTCCTACCTGCCCAATAAAATGCCAAGAAAATTAGATTAAGTGTCAATTTTAAGAGAAAACTGTTAACGTTAATGAATAATAAATGCTTCATTTCTGCAAATTCGCTTTTTCTGATGCCTCCAGCTAAGTTGGGCAGAAAACTGCCTGCCTATTTTACCTACCCTAAGGCCAGCCCTGTTAAGTATGATTACTGCTAGGCTACGGATAGTAAACGGAGTCTTAATTATCAATTTCTTAACTAGAGAATTTGTTTCACAGGAAGAACACTGTAGTAACAGTATGTGGGCATTATGCTTCTGTGGATTTTTTTATTAAAGAAAAGTGAAAGAGCAGATACTGCATGCAAAATGCAAATAAGCGGTTAAGAAATTAAATGCCTAGTTATCACCTGCAACACGCTAGACAACTCTTTCAAGGAGGTATGGGCTCATTTTGCAGGAGAGGACTATTCAGTCCCTGCCACTCTTGACCATAGCTGTAGGTGCGCTCAGCATCAGTGTGTCCCTGCACAGCCCCTCTTCTTTTGCTCCAAAATTACCAGAGCAGACATATGCAAATATTTGTGGTTAATGGCAGAAAGAGTATTACATGATGCACAGGTGCAGCTTGGAAATCCAGGAATAATCTTCCGTTACTTCTGGATCAGGTTTCTTTAAGCATGCAATTCACTTGCCTTCACTCAGCATGGCTTATTCAAATGAAAACACTCATTAAAGACAGTGGGAAACACCAACAAAACAAAACAAAAAAAAAAAAGGCAAACCGATCAAATTTAAATATTTCTCATCTGATCAGGAAAACGAACGTTTTAGTGAGGTGTAATTGAACGGAGTGCTGAATCACTGGGGGGATCAAACAAAGCTCCCATTTTAACAGCAATCCACAGCAAACTTTCTACCACCTGTTTCTACATTGCTCTGCACCGTGTCATACGCCTCGTTAAGCCTCCCGGTTCCTCGCTTTAAGACACCTTTGAAGCTACGATAATACAGACAGCTTGTGGTATCAACTGCACACAACACAGCTTGGCTTAACGCTACTCTTGGTGAAAGGCACGGCTACGTTTAGAAGCGTGGCCAACTTACGGGACTGTTGTAACCTTTTTCTCCTGTTAAAAACAACGCCAGAAATCGCTTCAACTCAAGAAGGTTCTTAAGTACACACTGCAGCCTTGGGCAAAAGCCAAAGTTTAAGGGATGCACTACAATGCATCCCTTCTGAAGAAACTGGGTGAGGTTTTTCGATGTTTTACAGTTTGGATAACAGTTAAACAATAGTTCTTACTGTCTGACTTTGCAGATAAAGGGTGCTGAGTAGGTATTACATACCAATATTATAAAAACTCTCCTGAATACATTTCACGACATATCATATATACTTGCAGCACTCTGGACAATAAAATTAATAGTGCAGATTAAGATAGTAAGATTATCAAAATTACCCTTCAGGAAGGAAAATTAGAGAAGGGGTGTTTATTTATTCTCCATTTTACACCACACCAAGGGCCTAACACACAAACCAGAATACAGCAAACCTCTGTAAGGTACAGAAGAAGAAATCAAAGCCTGGTATTAGCCAACACAGACAATTTTTGACCAACAAAGGATTTGTTGAGTTAAATGAATAAAGCAGTTGCTAGAAGCAACAAATAATCATTTAAGCAGAGCACTGTGGATGTCTAGAAAGACCGGTCTCCTCTCCGCAGGAGAGCGCTGCACTGTGCCAGGGAGACTCCAGTATTACGAAGAAAAAAAAAAGCAGAGTGAAAAGAAACCCATTAGATTTAGTTACTTTTCATAAGGCACCTCTCGCTGATGACGGTGGCCACACACCAATTACAGTATTCGCTTTCTCATTTCGGTTTAAACCGTTGTGATCATTACTGGCCATTTACAGTGCACTAACACCCCAAGGCCAACCGCACGGCCGAGACCCCGCTCAGACACACTGAGCGAGAGCCCAAGCTCTGCGTGCCGGGAAATGTAAGAGACAAGAAACGACAACAGGTGAATAAAAGAGAAGAGGGCAAGCTGCGGGGGGAAAGGAAACACAATAATCCAGATGAGAACGAACATCTGCCCACATCTCAGTTGTCCAGACAGTTACTCGGACCCTTTAAGCTGCAAATTATCACGGGAATTGCAGCAGGGGGTTTGAAGTGCAAGTTGTTGGGAGGATCACAGATGCATGGAAGATGCATATATGTGTTCTGCAAGAAGAAATACTCTATGGTAAAATGCACTACATTTGTTGGTACCTTTTCCTCCCCAAAAACCAGTAGAGGGAAACAACATTACACAATGTTCTGATCCCAATAATTTCAAGGGCTGGGCCTTGTAATGAAAATGTCAAGCAACACCTAAGATCAAACATGTCTTTTGAAAATGTTTACTGGAGACAACTTACTAGTATTTAAGCCTCTGAGTTAATCACAATAAAATGCATAAGTGAGGAAATAATAAAATTTGGTCCTTTCTGAAAATCAGGGTTTGGTTGGTTGGGCTTTTTCCCTTATTTTTACGGGTGCAAAAAAAACCTGTATGGGAAGAGAGCCTGTCTACAGTAGTTCAGCAGGTTTTCTTACTGGCATCACGGAGACGCGGTGGGATGGCTCCTACGACCGGAGTGTTGGAATGGATGGATACAGGCTCTTCAGGAAGGATGGGCAGGGAGACGAGGAGGGGTGTCACCCTGTATGTCAGGGACCGGCTGGAGTGCATGGAGTTCCACCTAGGGATGGATGAGGAGCCGACCGAGAGCTCATGGGTCAGGATTAAAGGGAGGGCAGGGACAGAGGATGTTACACTGGGGGTCTGCTACAGGCCACCGACCAGGAAGACCGACTGGATGAAGCCTTCTCTAGACAGAGAGGAGCAGCCTCACATTCACAAGTCCTGGTCCTTACTGGGGACTTCCACCACCCTGATATCTGTTGAAGGGAAAACACAACAGGGCATAAGCAATCCAGGAGGTTCCTGGAATGCGTCAATGATAACTTCCTTCTCCAAGTAATAGAGAAGCCAATGAGGAGAGTTGCTATGCTGGACCTTGTTCTCACCAACAAGGTTGGGGGTGAAGCTCAAGGGCACCCCTGGCTGCAATGACCACGAGATGGTGGAGTTCAAGGTCCTTAGGATGGCGAGGAGAGTGCACAGTAAGCTCACTACCCTGGACTTCAGGAGAGCAGACATTGGCCTCTTCAGGGATCGGCATGGTAGAGTACCATGGGATAAAGCCCTGGAGGGAAGAGGTGACCAAGAAAGCTGGTTAATATTCAAGGATCACCTCCTCCAAGCTCAGGAGCAATGCATCCCAAAGAGGAAGTCGGGCAAACGCCAGGAGGCCTGCGTGGATGAACAAGGAGCTCCTGGACAATCTCGAACAGAAAAAGGAAGCCTACAGAGGGCGGAAGCAAGGAGAGGTAGCCTGGGAGGAATACAGAGAAACTGTCCGAGCAGCCAGGAATCAGGTTAGGAAAGCTAGAGCCCTGATAGAGTTAAATCTGGCCAGGGGCATCAATAGCAACAAGAAAAGCTTCTATAGATATTTTGGTGATAAAAGTAAGACTAGGGAAAGCGTGGACCCTCTTCAGAGGAAAACAGGAGACCTGGTCACCTTGGATATGGAGAAGGCTGCGGTACTCAATTTTTTTTTGCCTTGGTCTCCACCAGCAAGTGCTCTAGCCACACCACCCAAGTCGCAGAAGGCAAAGGCAGGGACTGGGAGAATGAGGAACTACCTGCTATAGGAGAAGATGGGATTTGAGACCATCTAAGGAACCTGAAGGTGCACAACTCCATGGGACCTGATGAAATACATCTGTGGGTCCTGAGGAAACTGGTGGATGAAGTTGCCAAGCCACTAGCCATCATATTTGGAAAATTGTGGCAGTTAGCGAAGTTCCCACTGACTGGAAAAGGGGAAACATAACCCCCATTTTTAAAAAGGGAAAAAAAGGAAGGTCCAAGGAACTACAGGCCCTGGTTAGTCTCACCTCTGTGTCCAGCAAGATCATGGAGCAGATCCTCCTGGAAACTATGCTAAGGCACATGGAAAATAAGGAGGAGATTGGTGACAGCCAACATAGCTTCACTAAGGGCAAATTGTGCCTGACAAAGTTGGTGGCCTTCTATGACGGCGTTACAGCATTGGTGGATAAAGGAAGAGCAACTGACATCATCTACGTGGACTTGTGTAAAGCACCTGACACCGTCCCACACAACACTCTGGTCTCTAAATTGGAGAGAGATCGATTTGACAGATGGACCACTCATTGGACAAAGAATTGGCTGGAGGAAAGGGATGCCATCCAGAGGGACATGGACAGGCTGGAGAGGTGGGCCCATGAAAACCTCATTAAGTTCAACAAGGGCAAGTGCAACGTCCTGCAGCTGGGTCAGGGCAATCCCAAGCATAAATACAGGCTGGGTGGAGAATGGATTGAGAGCAGCCCTGAGGAGAAGGACTTGGGCATGCTGGTTGATGAGAAGCAAAACATGAGCTGGCAATGTGCACTGGCAGCCCAGAAAGCCACCAGTACCCTGGGCTGCATCCCCAGCAGCATGGCCAGCAGGGCGAGGGAGGGGATTCTGCCCCTCTACTCTACTCTGGGGAGACCCCACTCACAGTACTGCCTCCAGCTCTGGGGCCCTCAGCAGACGGGAGACATGGACCTGGTGGAGCGGGGCCAGAGGAGGCCATGGAGGTGCTGCGAGGGCTGGAGCACCTCTCCTATGAGGACAGGCTGAGAGGGTTGGGGGTGTTCAGCCTGGAGAAGAGAAGGCTCCGCGGAGACCTTAGAGCCTCTTCCAGTACCTAAAGGGGCCCCAGGAAAGGTGGGGAGGGACTCTCAATCAGGAAGAGTAGTGATAGGATGAGGGGGAACAATTTTCAACTGAATGAGGGAGATTTAGATGAGATACTGGAAATAAATTCTTTACTGTGAGAGTGGTTAGCCCCTGGAACAGGTTGCCCAGAGAAGCTGTGGCTGCCCCATCCCTGGAGGTGTTCAAGGCCAGGTTGGACGGGGCTTGGAGCAACCTGGTCTGGTGGGAGGTGTTCCTGCCCATGGAAGGGAGGTTAGAACTCAATGATCTTCAAGGTCCCTTCCAACTTAACTATTCTATAATTCTTCCTCCCGACTGCTATGCCACAGTTTTTGTGCCAGCCTGCAAGACCTTACAAATGGCTGTATTTCAACAGGGCACAATGAAAAAGTTTTTTAAAGACCCCTGGGATGAGAACAACTGTGTTGCAGCACACTGTCTGTACTGCTTTCTAAATTTCCAGAGGTTCATTAAACTAAACGGACTTATTTGAATTTTATAATTGAAAACTGATGTCTTAAAGACAAGTCCCAAATGGGGTGATCTACAGCTTCCAGCACTATTTAACCTCAAAGCATGTAATCTGATAATACATGTTTTGAAACCTCTGCAGTGTCTCACTGAAACCATTGTAAAAGTTGGTTCCTTATGAGACCAAGCCAGCCAGAAGAAGAAAAAAAAAAAAAATCCAAAAGGTATTTAACAATTTAACTCAGTAGCAACATGTTGAATGTTTTTTCTCATTACTTTCACAGGTTAGTTGATTGTTCCTATGAAATTTTGGATCTGAGGAAACGAATCAAAATGTACAGTAGACAAACTACTCCCTTCATGGAGACAATGAGGTGTTGGAAAGAAGGTAGTCAAAAATTGCACCGTACAAGTCAATAGGCATGGGAAATGGGGTATCACTGTAAACTGACTGTAAAACTATAAAGGATCTTCCCCTTAAAATTAAGAAAAAAAAAAAAAAGTGAATCCTGAGGCCAGCACACTCCATCTGCACCAAGGGGAATACAAGGTACCCAGTCTTCAAACAACTAGATCTCCGTTGTGCAAACAAAGAAACAACTCACAACTACAAGAAATGGCAGAACCGAGCCTCTTCAAAATGCTGTTAAACATACGAAGTAAACACAGCATTATAAAACATTTTCCTCCTCTACTTACATTCCATTAATCTTTCATGCTGCTTACACTGTTTGTTAGAGCATTTTCAACAGAAGTTGACAATCTTTTTATCATTGAGGACTTGCAGATGTACACACGATAGCTGCAGGGAAAAGTCTGAGCAGCCTACAGCCATCTAAATAAATATCATCACAGAATTCTTTATTTTGCCAAATTAACCAACCCTTAATCAAATTTCAACACACCAATACAAATACAGGTATAGCTACTGATCTGCTGATTTCTGAAACAAAGACCGGACTGCAGTCATCTAAGATGATGACTTCAACAGAAGAAGTCACACTCCTCCAGATGTCTCCAACGGCATTACATTAAGATGAAAAAACAATCCTGCACACAAGCGAAATCCTAACAACACCAGCTGCACACCATTTACCATCTTGGAAAAGGGATACAGACAGCAGACAGACCCAAGAGATGCCAGCTACACTGCCATGCACAAGCAGAGCGACTCAGATACCCCTCCACTGTGTGAGAACCAGTCCAGGATTATCTCTGTGTACAGGAGATCACAGGTACCAACTCTCTACCTTTTTCTGTAATTAACTTTAGATCCAAAAAGCCAACACAGCTATTACATGAATTACCACATTCCCAGGAGAAACCCAAAGTCCTAAGGATCCGTATTTTCAAATCCGCAAGAGCAGAGGCTGAACAGTGCTGCTCAGACCTGCCAACTGGCTGATTAAAAGACTGAGTATCGAAGGAGCCATTGGCCACCTTGTGCTACGAACCCATCCTTGAAATCACACCACATCAGAACAGCAGCCCTGCATGAATCAGCAAGAGGCTTTGGAAAATTCATTATTAACCTGAAGGTTTCAATACTGCACTGGAATGAAGAGCTGTTGGAGGCAATGTCTTTGAAAGAGTTGAAAAAAAATAACTTGTAATTATTTATTAACAAAGAGGACTATTTCCCCTTCCTAGTTTTCTAAGGGTAAGCTAAACTCCAGCTCTGCACAGTGCATGGTCTAAAGCCAAAGCAAGAGCTGAAAAATAAAGTACCTTGAGCTTTCAACAAGGCATATTCACTCATACTGTCCTTTCGCATATGCACCCTTACCTATTGTTGCTGTTAAATATAACCAAGTATCTGTATCAAGCTACAACCCAACACTTGCCAAATACGCATACATTTTATACAAGTGCCTCAAGATCATTTCAGGAAAATTTATAGTTTAAAACCATACTTTGCCATATACAATTTATTCTCGATGAATTTCTGAGATACTCGTAGAAGAACTGCTACCTTCATAACAGTGGAAAACACCATTAGCAATAGAAGTGGTTTTAAGAGACCATTACAGTACATACAGATCAGAATAACTCGGCTTTATTTCTTGTAGCAGCTATTTCCCAAATGTAACAGCGAGGGCAACAGCTATACATCTGTCTTTCTCACTCTACATCACAAACTGGGATATCAGTTCTATTGCTTTAGACAGAAAGAGAAGACCAAATGCCAGGTCATTAGTAAGAATCCATTTAACAAAGTTCACTGTAAATGTAATGAAAATAATGGCCAAAAAGCATTAAAGAGAATTCGGCTTGTGAAAAATAAAATATGTTCAAGGTTTTTTGCCTGTAATTTCAACTTCTGCAGACATGAAAGTAGGAAATGTACTATATCTTGCCTCACTTTTAGTTCTCCTTGACATCTGTCATATGTGTTTGCCTGTGTGAAAGCTTAGCACAAAGATTTCAATAAGGTCTTATGGAGTCACTGCTAAAGTTTGTTTTCTCCCAATTAAAGCAGCTATTAAAGGCCATTTTAAAAAATAGCAACCTTTAATTGGAAAGAAAAACGCCTAACAATAAATAAAAGGCAGACAAATTCACCAATTAAAAATCTGACAAGATCTCTCTCAAAAAAAATAGCATTTGCTAAATGCCAGGTTGCTTGTTTCAGAGTACAAAAGCTGCTTCAACCAGCTACCAACAAAACAAAAGGTTAAGAAAAATCAATATACATACACGTGTTTGTCCTCTGAAAGATAAAAAAAAATATTCCCCAAGTTGTCCTCCAGCAGATGAGCTGAATTTTCTCCATTCTCTGCATTATTTTTTAAAAAGACATTGCCAAAGCCCATGTGATAAGCAGACTTCTACAACAAAAGCTCCTGGTCTCCAGTGACAACATTTTGACCTTACAAAGTACCTTTTATTTAAGGAACTTGAAGGACGTTTTTCATACGTGAAGGAATTAGCACGTTTTTAAAGTGGATGCGCTGAGGCATGAGTGCAAGCACTGTGCTTTTGACCATCCAGCAGAAGCACGGGGACCGAAGCTGTAAAGCCCTGATATCCAATATCCTACTCCAGAAGTCAAAATCCCAAGAGCTATGCCTTCTTGTACCAAATAATGGTCATTTCTTCTCAGCAATGTGAGGACAAGGGCAAATTGAAGATACTGTCATATCCCCTAAAGGCACAGGGAGAAGAAGGACTCCCCTGAGGAGGAGGGGAGTACAACAAAGGTGTAGATTTTAATAGCAGACTTTGCAAACATTCATTAAGCTTCCCAAACACACTTTTCTTCTAAAAGATTTATTGTTATGAGCAAAACCTCTATTTCTCCTTTAGGAGAAACAAGAGGGAAACTGTGCCCAAGAACTCAGTGTAACCCAGCAGCAGCGCTGCTGCGGGTACGACCACACTACCTCGTAACACAGCTTCCCTGGTAGCTCCTGGCCCTTTTCGAATGGATCAGTCCTGTCCTGGGGCAGTGCTGCACATCGTTCGCTCCCGACAGCGCTCCTACAGGCAGGACAGACAAGGCACCAGGTACCACTCCATCCACCAAATACAGTATTTTAATATCTCAGGAGGGCCGGTGCCGTCGTACTCCTGTAACGCTGGGCAGGAAAAATGACTGCAGTGTTAACACTGTAAAACATCCTACCTGCGGGCTGCAAGACACGTTTGACATTGGTAAATAATGTGAACTGCTGTTCATAGATATGTAGAGGTGTTGGAAGCAATGAGGTACCACCAGGATCCCACGAGGAGACCCAAGCTGGGTGGTTTGCTATGTGGACACAGCCATGCAGCTCAAGTCGGAGCTACAGAGCAGCATGGACACGGGGCATCTGCACCATGTGCCTTGGGAGCCAGAAATCACCCCTCTGAGCCAGATGACCTTAGCAGTTATCGTCACCCTACAGATCCTGCTTCAGCTCAAACATCAGGATTTCATTTTCAGTTTTGTACTCTAACTACTGAGCAGCATGTCTCCTTCCGCTCGGGAAACAAATTCTTCCAAATTAGTCCTTACTTGAGGCTGCCTTTATTCTCTATTCTTGGCAACAACCGGAAAACCAAGGTGAATTTGATCAGTACAGGAATTCTCCTACAGGAAACGACTCCCAAAGAACTAATGTGTTCCCCAACACAACAGGAAAAACTGACACTGCACAGGGACAGAAAAAGATCAAAAGTGGGATGGACTTTCCTGTTTGGTCTTCCTTAGTCTCAGGGTTTTCTGCATTCAGAGCTGCTGAAAAGCAACACTGTATAGATGAGGGATGACCCAAAATTTCCAAACTATACCTAAACTGTGACGAACAACATGGATGAAACCTACACCGCTACACTGACATTTATGCAATTAACTTCCCTGAAGCAGCAGCACCCTGATATTAGACCAGAGCCACAGCTGCCATGAAATACCATTTCTCCCTCAAATTCAGTACTGCTATAATACATTAATCTTTGTCAAGGATCTGGCCCCAAATATTTTTTCTCATGGGAAGTCCAGTGAAATAAGTACAAGAATCCCTAAATCTAGTATCAGAGGAAAGTAAATTATTCAGTCTCTTGCAACAGAGAGCTACTGAGCTTGAGTAAATATAAAAAATTATCCCTTCATTAATAAAATCATTTATATTTATAAAAGGCCTTACAGCTTCACATTTCAAAGCGTTTTCTAGACAATCACACTAAATAGATTTTGCGGACCTAAACGATGTTTCTTTTTGAAAGACATAACCATCTTCGCTATAACCAAGTAAAATATCATCATACTTGAAGAAGCTCCTCTGGTTTTGTTTGTTTACAGCAGAAGAATGTAGTCAAAAGTTTCGCTGCTTTTCATACACTGTGTCCTTTTATGGGCCCTTCACACAGCAACAAGAGAGAAATAAATAGCCTTCTAAATAAACAGGGAAATGCAAGTGTAAAACCACAAGGACCGGAGAAGACTCTATACATAAATGTTTTGGAAATAAAGCTATCAAGAAAAGAAAACTTTGCTACATTTCAAACCAATAGCCTACTGTTAAAATTTGTAATATTTTTCTGAAGCTGAGTAAAGTTCTAAGAAAGATGCCTTTAACCCACCCAGGTCTAAATTTGCTTGCAATGTTATCTTATGAGAATACAAAGCAGCAAAACAATTCACCTGCTGCTCAGCAAGTTCATCCTCACCTGAGCTACAATTCAAAAACAACATACAGAAGAAAGTGACTTAAATTCCTTTCCATGCCATTTCCTTTTTTTACTTGGCTAACCCTAAGAAACATGAGTATTATTAACACAACACTTTCTCCTTCCTTTGCAATCAGTTCTACTTTCAGGTTTTCATGGTCTGGCTCAACACGACACTTCAAGTTCTGCAAAGACTCTACATCCAAACCAAGTTCTAATTAAATTCTGGAGGTTTCATTATCAGTCTGTTCTATTGAATAATTTTAACTTCATAAAGTCGATAGCCTCAATGTTGCGTCTAAACGCTGGACCTGAACTAGCCAAGGTATCAGCGCCTGTAAGCTAAAGATTATTAGACAAACATGATTTCTTATTGGGAGAACACAGCAACATGAGCTCACTCTCATTTTATACTATAGATGAAATAACAAGTCCAGATTTATTAAAACAGAGATACAAAAGGAGGCCCTTAAAATACTCTTGGAAATTATAGGAAGGATT
Organism: Anarhynchus alexandrinus; assembly: GCA_008711295.1. Lineage (NCBI taxonomy): Eukaryota > Metazoa > Chordata > Aves > Charadriiformes > Charadriidae > Anarhynchus > Anarhynchus alexandrinus. The sequence continues at coordinate 41,452 of VUYV01000746.1, read as the reverse complement.
AAAAAAAAAAAAAAGGAAGATTACTACAGGAAATGCTGCAGCAATCAATGCACGTGTATTATTTATTCTTCCACTGTCTACAAATTACTGTATTTTCTGTAAATTAAGGTTATCTAGCTACAACCTACCACGTTTGCCTCTCCAACTTACTCAAACTTGAAGCTGATAAAGAAACACTAAGCACAATACACTTTAAATCCATGCCATTTATCCTTGTCACAAATATAAGGCATAAGGGCCCAGTAAAAACTCAAGATCCAGGTGAGAAGCCTGATTTTTTCAGCTTTTCCCAACTAGTCATGTACTTGTTATGCAAACAGTCCATGCGAACTCATGAACGATTGCAGCCGTGTGTGTAGGCCGGGATATAAAATTTGCAGGAACGCCACCCATTTTAATAGTCACATGTTTGGGTATTAGCTTCCCATTCCTTTCCCTTTCAACATATGCTATATACAAAACAAAAAGTTACCAAAGTACACTACTACCACTGTCATAACTCCTGTTTATACGAGGTCATACCAATGTATACTTTTCTCCAGCTGCATACATATATACACGTAACTCCAACATAAAAATGTCTGGGTTTATAACAGTTTTTTGTATAAAACTAATGAACCACATATACTTGAAATTGAACAGTCAGGCATCACAGTCTGCGTTAAGCTTCACCTTTCATTCATTGTTCAGTGTGATTCTTTGTTACCTATTACCATGGAATTCAGAGACAGCAGTCACAACCCCGGAAAGGTGAAGCAGTTCTGTGAACCAGCTGCTTTTCTCAGAGTCACCATCTATCTTAAGTTTTGCAAGATCTGAAAGACCGGTTTTCAAAGTAATGAAAAAGAACGGAATTTTGTCCTAAACGTTATCATTCATAGAGGACTTAAAAATCAGATCATAACATGTCCTAGATACAGAACTATGGCTACAATAACTTCTCCAAAGTAACAGAATTACTATAGTTTCTGGCAAAGACATTGAAGTAGGAAGCAAAGTCTGAAAGTTCATTATAACTCACAATGTCATAGCTGTACAGCTTGGAGCCCACACCCACTTTAGTGGGTGTGCATAAGCCCAATATTTAAAAGCTTCAGTATGGGGAAATCAGCTGCCAACCCACTGCTTACAAGCAGCATAGAAGAGATTTACAGAATTGAAGAAGGCACAGAGAGAAACCAGTGAAATGAATTCAGGTCCTTGATTGGCTCCAAGAATCATCCTCTAGCAGAGAAGAGGAGAGTGCAGGAGTAAGGGCAGACAAAACCCAATAGTCTTAACATGATAAGACGCAACTGCTTTCTTTTCATCCCCCACAAGACCATTCAACTTAGAAGTAGCACTTTCCCATTATCACATCCCAAAACAGGACGCGGTTTGCACACAGGACTTCCTAGTCCTACAGCTTTTCCAACCAGCCGTATTTTACTCAGCACTGCTGTGTGTTTGTGGATGGGGGTCAATTTGGGACACTAGAGCAATAATATGGTGCCTTGACCCTCCCTATATGGCATTAAGCTAACGCTAACTGTAGGGCTTCCTCCTCTGACCCCAGGATACAGCAGTCAGGGGACCAAAAGGTGGTGCACCAGGCAGAGCAAGAGGACGGTGGGACACCCCTGAGGAGAAGGCCTGCTCCAGCACTGAGGCCTCCCCACCGCTGTCAGCGCCCTGGAAGCACCCGAGGCTCTGCAGGCCCGGACCGGGGAGGCCCCCTCACGCCCCTGGGTCACCCCCAAGGGCCCCACGGCGCCCAGGGGCGGCCCTGCGGGCGGGACGGGAGGCTGCGGAGCGGGGCCGCGCCGCCCCTACCTGATCACAGAGATGAGCAGCCCCGAGGGGTCCTTGCTTTTGCTCATGGTACTCCGGTAGCGCCCCGCCGCCTCGCCCGCCGCCATCTTGCACGCACACCCCCCACCTTCCTCAAACACAGGGCAGCCACCCCTGCTGGCGCGGCGCAGCCAATCAGAAGAGAGGAAGCGGGCAGCGGAGGGGCTGTGACCCAATAGAAGGCGGAGGGGGCGGGGCGCGCGGCATCGTGCTGCTGTGCGGCGCGCGGCGGCGCCGCGGAGCCCTCTGGGAGTTGTAGTTGTGATGGCGGCGGCTCCGGCCTGCGGCAGACCCGACCGCCCCGTCGGCGGGACAACATCCCCTTCGAGAGGCGGTTGAAATCGATGAACGGGTCAAGAAATTACCGACCAGACGAGGTACGTCTTCAAAGAGGGCTGTGCCCAAACGTCGTCATTCCCTCTGGAAAGCTGGAGAAAAATGGGGTGGGAGCGTGAGGGACCAAAGCCGCCCACGCAGAGCCTGGCCGGCCGCCTCACAGGGACGTGCTCCCGGGCATTCACCGGGCTCAACGGTGAAGAGTTTTAAACGTTTATAGAGTTTAAAATGAACAAAATGTGCTCGCAACTTAGAGTAATGTGTCCTACGAACAAGCTAATGCTAAATATGAGCTGCGCGCCACAGCCTCGAGCGGACTCTGGTTAAAAGTACGTCTAAAGGGGTTGCTGAGGCGTCACTTCGTGTTTTTAAGTTACGACGTTTTTAAAAATAGATTTCCCCAGGTTTCCCTGTGGAGGCAGTGAGGTGCCCAGATGATCTCTGAAGTCAGCTCTGACCCTAAACCTGAGCTGGTCAGCATTTTGCACTGGAATTGTGGTTTTTTGCAGAGCTGGGGGTGACAAATCCGAGTCAGTTCACAGACTGGCTGGGAAGTGGCAGATTTCCGACACCCAATGTGTACCAGAGGCCAGCCTACTTGCCCACGGTCCTTGCTTTACTATTGATGCGCTCCACCTCCTGCCACAGGGCCATCTTTAGAAAAGGCAAGGTGTATGTCACTGCATTTAGGGTTAGAAAACAAAAGGTGGTTTTTCACCAGCTTGCTGGGCAACATCAAATAAGTCATCTTACAACTGCAGCCTCACTTTCCCCATTTCCAGATGAGGGATAACAATGAGGGATAACCATGGCCAGCCAGAGGAGGCCACAAAGATGATCAGAGGGCTGAAGCCCCTCTGCTGTGAGGACAGGCTGAGAGAGTTGGGGGTGTTCAGCCTGGAGAAGAGAAGGCTCCAGGGAGACCTTCGAGCCCCTTCCAGTCCCTAAAGGGGCCCCAGGAAAGGTGGGGAGGGACTCTTGATCAGGGAGAATAGTGATAGGAAGAGGGGTAACAGTTTTAACTTGAGAGAGGGGAGATTTAGATTAGATCTTAGGAAGAAATTCTTTCCTGTGAGGGTGGTGAGACATGGGAACAGGTTGCCAAGAGAAGCTGTGGCTGCCCAATCCCTGGAGGTGTTCAAGGCCAGGTTGGACGGGGCTTGGAGCAACCTGGTCTGGTAGGAGGTGTCCCTGCCCATGGCAGGGGGGTTGGAACTTGATGATCTTCAAGGTCCCTTCCAACCTAAACCATTCTATGATTCTATGATACCTCTCTGGTCAAGTCCTTTGAGAGCTTGTGTTAGAAGCACCACACAAGACCCAGGTTTGTTACTGCAGAGGCAGGAATTCCTTAGCGAGTCAGGTACTAATAGCTGCTGGGTGTTTTCTAAATCAGGTTCACTCTGTCATGTCAAAGACACTACTCCTGGCTGCTATTCTGGAGTTGTTTCTTCAGCCCAAAGCTTCACATTAACGATTTTAATTGCATGAAAATTGCTGAATTCTGTAGGTAAGTTAACAGTATCCATTTATACAAACTGTATTTGAAATATAAGGTAATTGGAAGTGTGGTATTCCTGGGGCTTATTTACAAGGGGAAGATTTCCACAGTAGCTATTGTGGAAGAGTATCTATTTATTATCAACGGCAGTATCTATTATCATTAGCAGAATGGCAGAATAAGAGCACAGGCACTTTAATTCTGAAGTAAAAGATACTTACTCCTGAATAACCCATGTGTTTTTAGAACAGAATAATTACTCCAAAGTAAAGTGATTTTTATCTCCAGATAGGGTGTGCACTCAAAGTGTGTTCCTGTATAGCTGTTCTGCTCCATTTCCCCTGTGCAGACAGGCTCTCAGCTCTACAATTTGCTATTCAGCTACGCCAAAAAAGCTCATCTTCGTCGATTTTCTGGGCAGGTTTACTAATGCCTTTGCTCGAGGATGGTGATTTGAATGGCAGGAGTTTTATGCACTGGCTGGAGGGAGTTTTTTCTCAAACTGCCGACTTGCCAATATTGTTTTTTCGTTAATTGGCAATTCATATTGACTGCTGTGTACCAGCACATCCTGGAGATTGCAGTGGGGATGAAATCAATGTGTCCTACCTTTTCATTCCTGACAGCTACAATAATCACCTCATTTAGGAGGAACTTCATCAGGACAAACAACAGCAAATCTCCCCCAGAACTGTAACCTTGCTGACTTTCAATCCTGGGCTCTAATTGCTAAACCACTGCCTTGTTTCATTTACAAGCCCTTTCCCTTTCCTCCCAACCCAAGCAGAGCTATAGGTGTGAATTCATGTTTTCTTTAAACAAAAGAAAAAAAATCAGCGTCGTGCAGGCTGATGCAGCATATGAACACTGAGGTCTTTCTTCATTAATAATATATGATACAATGAGGATGAAGGGTTACAAGAACAGCGTTTTCTCCTTACGCAGCTTGCAAGAAAGGATCTCAACCTGAAAACTGATGGATTGGAAATCAAGGGACAGAAATGTACTTTTCCTTCTCACATTTCTTTCACATAGCGTTTTATTACTGAGGCATATCTAGTAAAATGGGTGGTTCCTTGACTAACCAAACCAAATAAAGTCCAAACTGACCAAAAAATTTTCTTGATGAGGAATTAATCACTGTCACAACTTGTCTGTAAATATTAGAGGGTCTCAGTAAAGGATCCCCCCAAACCAGAAGGCACTGGGAAGCACAGATGGTTTCACTCCTCCTCCCCATCCTCCCTTCATAAGGAAAGAAAAGAAAAGGGCTCATTGTGGAGGCGAGCACGTACTCTGCTGTTTCTCATCCACTGGGCCAGTTGCCCGAGGGACCACCGCAGTGGCAGAGAGCTATGCCAAAAAGAAGCCTAAACAGGCACAGGCAGAGCAGTTCTTCTGCAAATATGGCTTACTCCCTTTTGGAAACCTTTACAAACTCCTCTGGCAAAAGAGCTCCTTTCCCCATATGACTTTCATGACACTAGGGGATTGCTTTCCCCCTTTCCTGAAATAGTTTTACCTGCAATCTCTTTCCACAGTTTATCTGCTGGTATTTTCTAAGTGATACTTGTGAATTCCTAAATCCAACAGAGTTACCAATGTTCAGTGCTGTTGTACGCATAGGTCTCTCATCCACAGGTTTAACATTTTAAAAAATACCACATTTTACTTTGTTATTTCATTTCAAACATTAGTAGAAATGTCAGAGAAAAGGGTTCAGCTCACACCGATATCTTACAGGTGTAATTGCCTTGTCTGTAATTCGTTTGTATTAGTTATAATGAAATTACCTTTGACTTGCACCAGTGTAAATGGGAGCAGAGTGAAGGCCAGAGTTTCCATCTAAGACTGTAGGAGCAATTTTGCTTGTATCAAGCGAGCATAATTCAGTTGGCATACATCAGTCAGTTTAATAAAATATGTTACTTCTTCTTACAGAGCTTGTCGCCCTGACATCAGCTGCATTACACTGAAATTGGTCCATGGTCAAAGAATCAGGTCTGGGGCCCCCACTTCTTGCAATAGACTTAATTCTGGTTTTCTAATGAAGCTTTATCAGGCTTTACCAATCAGCCTGAATCAGAACTGAATAGAAGTGTGCTAAAACATTGGGATTTGGCCCTATGGTTAGTCACTCATCTGAATGACCTTGTTATTCCTATTTACCATTCTATAAGTCTGTGCTAAAGGTGTTTTAGGTTGTTTTTTTTGGATTTCCTGCATGACAACAGTCAGTATCTCTTCCGAGCACGTAGCTGCCATCAATTCTTTCTGTCTCAGCTTGTGAATAAGAAGTAAGCAACCCACAGGGCAGGAGAAGAAGGTGCCTGGCTTAATGCTGGGAATCAAGGCAGAGATATGATTCAAATGCCGTCTTATTGTTTTTTGCCTCCTGACATTTCCCAAGTTGCACTGTGTACTGCTGCTGCAGAAAAAATAGTAACTAAGATTAAACTAAGTGGAAAAGTACTGCTGCTTCTCCAATGTCAAAGCCCCAGAACCTACGGTAATGCAATTCCTGAAGGAAATCAGAGCAGAAGTGTGAGGTGTTTCTCTTCATACGCAGGTAAAGCACTGTGAAAGAAGATGAGCTGTTCCCCTTTGGTAAACCATTAAACCACCCCAGATTACTGGGGTTTATTTTTTCCCCTTTATTTTACTTATCTTTACTAAGGGAATGCTGTTTTCGCAATTGGGCAATCCGCAACAATACAGAGAGGTAAGACCAAACCAGACAGTTTGTTCGTGCAGTTGGTGACCTGATTCAGACCTGCCCAGAATGATGCAAGTCAGAAAAAGGGATAGAAACCCTGTAATTGATGCCACGGAATAATCTTTTATCATGGCTTGTTTTGTTAATTGATCTCATTCCCTGGGAAACAGTAAATTGAAGGGTGGTAGAGAAGCTTTCTATTCTAGTTATGCCTTAACACTGTTACAGAGTCATGTGAAGCTTGAACCCCAGAGCCTGCATACACCTCCCACGAGCTTGAACACACTCCATGGCCTTCTCAGCAAATCACATCTATACTTTTGCATGAGGACTCTGTTAAAACAGAATTTTCTGGCAGCGACAATACACATAGGAGAAATAACAGTTTTTTCATTATTATTGAGTATTGTAGATGCACCAAACCTTGGGCTTAGGAAGCATAAGTGTGACTTACCAACGGTGCCTTCCATCTTATGGCTCAGACAAACCTCCCATTTGACGTCTGGCATCCAGTTGTCCTCAGATATCTTCCAAATCTTCAGCCTGTCTCTCCTCATCTTGTTCGGGTGAATGGCTGCAGGCTGCATGTTGGCTGGTTGAAGTTAACATCTTTAAGCCTTATCTTCATTTGGAACCTCGGGCGGGTAAGAGACATAAAAACCAACACTCACATCCTGACTCTCTTGTGTTTAATTATGCTTTTTCACCCCCCAGTCCTTCTGTAAGGAGTTCTTAAATCCTATCCACAAGCTTCTCACTTTAACCCAGCTCCATTAAGTTCCCTGTATCTAGCTGACCATCAGTCTCCATGTAATGACTTGTGGATTTGTTGGGCATCAACGCTTGCCTCAGGTGATATCTGAGCCAGTAAGTTCCTACAATTTGAGGGAAAAGATGTGGCTGGATAGAAAAGAAAGTACCAGATTCCTGCTGGCACCGAGGGGGAGGCAGAACCGCTTAGCTGGTCTATTCCAGTGAATTCACATGGGATGAGTAATGAGTGCCTCAACCGCAGGAAAAACCCTTAGATCAGAGCTCCACCATATTAAAACACAGACAGCCAAGCACGACATACAAACCCATTGGAGATAAGATTTCATAAATTCCACTGCTCACAGAAGTATTTCATCCTACTGAATACAGCTTTGGATATTTTCTGTTTTGTGTAACTAGCACCTTCAGGCAAGAGAAACAACAAAAACTTGAACCAAAGTAAGTAAAACTCCCAGTAACTGCAACACGCTCTTGTATTTTCAAGAAAAGCAGCAGTGGTATCAATCCTTCCAAAATGAGACATCAGACATCCAATTTCAAGGCTCCCCTTGCAGAAAATGGGGCATAAGTTTCAGCAGCTGAACAGTACTTTTGGCCTCAAATTTAATTTACTATGAAGTGATATAAGAGAAGGATAATATGACAGTTGTTGTACTTCTATAGCACTTTTGACAAAGTAAATATATCACTGGCAAACATCATAACCCCCATTTTACAGGAGAAACTGTGACCCAGTGATACTAAAATCAAGCACGCAACAACAAACCCTATTTCCCTTACAGTCTCAAAGATTTGCTGCCAAGAAGGAGAAGAAACTGGAATGAGCTATACTCGGGCTACAGCTCAACGCATTTGAAGGACAGCCATATTGAAGGACATCACAGAGTGTCAGTGGTGTCTCTGTGTCAGTGCCCTCCTGCCTGTTAGGAATCTGAGCCTCCCCACTCCTTGACCAGCACCTTCTTGTCCTGAATTTTCACTAAGACAAAACATCAGTGAGAAAAAGAGTTTCTTTGGGGGAGTTTCATAGATTCATAGAATGGTTTAGGTTGGAAGGGACCTTAAAGGTCATCTAGTCCAACCCCCCTGCCATGGGCAGGGACACCTTCCACTAGATCAGGTTGCTTGAAGCCCCGTCCAACCTGGCCCTGGATGGGGCTTTTAATAAAAAACCCTGCAGGCTTTCTGCAACGTAATACCACAACACCAGAGCAGCAGCGTGCTTCAAATGTGTGTGATAACAATGGCGCTGTTTCTGTCAGGTGTTGCTGCGATGTTTTTTGGCAATGTTGCCTTTGATGGTGCCAACCACCTCCTTTGGTGTTACCATCCTGACCGCTGTTGTTCTCCCTCCCCCTGCCCTGGCCTGGGACAGAGTGATGTGCCCACTCAGCACCGCAACTGAGGTGATTGAGAAGGGTTGACTTTCCCCTCGTCCAGAAACATTACGACCCATCACCTCAAAATTATTCCAGTTTGGTGAGCAAGATGAGCCCTGAAGAAGTGGTCACTGACCTGACTCTCAGGCTGGACAAATCTAAAATCTCTGAACATTCCCATCAAGGAGCCTCAAAGTTCAGATTGGAAACTGTTCAATAGTAACCAATCTGTGAGATGGCAGTGATGGTAATTCCCAAATATTTGGTGTCAGGAAGTGTTTGTGGGTAGTCAAAGAGTGAGGATGCTCAGAGAGCTACAGGCACTGCAGGGTTGAAAGCAGTGTGATAAAGAGCTAACTGAAGCACCAAATCTACAGGAACAGACTTAAATCAACTTTATTGTACAGCAGTGTTATGTGGGCACTGAATAAGGCTGAAGATAGATGTCTTTAATTTTTTCTGTTATTGTCAGCAGGAAGGCCAAAATCAGCAAGACAGATACTTGCAGATGAACCCCACAACTCCATCACCACTGGCACAGGGTTTGAGACAGGCACGTTAGGATGGAAGACCACCACATTTTGTACTCTTTCATCAGTGATCTTGCAGTCACCAAAAGACCTGACAATGAATTAAGAGATGTCAGTGGAACAGAGCCAGTTCATCATAACAACCTTATGAAAGTGGGGTCCAGGTGGCCTTTGAAACACAAGGAGTTATGGGTCTCTTGGAGATGTGCTTTATGACGTTGCAGGAACTTAAGATGTCAGTGCACCCAAAAAGTTCCTAGAGATGGTGGTGTAAGTAATTTCCAGACGATGCAGCAGAGGTTTTGCAATTCCCATTTAAAGTCTGGTAAAGTAATATTACATGCTCAACACAAAAATGGAGTGTAATCTGCTGTGCATCTATAAAATGTAATGCAATACAATTAACTAAAAGGTCTTATCATCTCTACTTTAAAGATGGCATTGGTGTGACTGGTGTTGGTTTTTAACAATTGCCCTTTAGGAAAAGCAAGCCCCACCATCCATGCGATATCATTTTTTCCTAGGCTCTTTGTGGGTTTGGAGAAGAAAAACATTTCAAGGAGTTTTCAGCTCCAGGGATCTGGTGAAAAATTAGGTCAGCACAACAAATAGATATCTGTCACAGACTAATAGATATCTGTCACAACAAGCGCTGAAGACAACCATTCAGGTGCTGAAGACCATTCAGCTGCTTCTTTTGCAGTCTTTCATCACGCCTTCGCTACTACTCTCCATTCCCCATTCTTCCCCAGTTCATCTCCTGCCTTTCAGTTGTGTCCTCTCTTCCTTCACCTGTACATTCTACTAATCCCTTCCACTAAACACCATCGATATTTTTAAAATTATAGTGACACAACATAAATTTGTAAATCATTGCACTGCTGGTTTCTGTGTTATATTCTTTTCTTTCTTAAACTCATGTGTCTCATCTATTTAAATTATAAACTCATCAGGGCAGAGGCCACATTTTAACCTGAGCATAGTGGAGATTTATGTAGCATAATTAAGTAGGATAATAAAATACACCTCAGTGAAGGTTGAAATGTAAGTTGTGGAATTTACATTGGTTTCATTGCTCTTAAGGTGAGAGGTGAACACCATCATGACTTTGTCTAACTTCTGGCATAGCTTAGACCAGAGGACTTCATGCAGTGAGTCCTGCAGAAACCTACCACTCAGAAAGACCTGCTGACGGGCTTCTCACCCAGTCCCATCATAACCAGTTCCAACAGAAGTTTGTCCTTCCTACTAAAATTGTGTCCCATGTGTCCTGTTTTAATTTGTCTTGCCCAGGCCTTCAGTCATTTGATCTTACTATGCCAGAAGATCCCCAGACCTCTCAACCTTCTTCTGTCCCTGTGTCTGCCACTCCTTCGTGCGACCGTGTCATCTGAGGCTGTGAGATATGGAGAACGTCGCAGGCTGAATGAATGGTTAACCCATTACAGGGCCTTCATATTTTGTATGCCACTTCCCCAGCATGTGACAACCTTTTCTGGTGTCCCAGATATTCACAGAAAAATGGGGACTTGTGCTACAACTGCATGAAATATAAACTTGGCTTTGGAGGAACAGGATGCAGGAGGCAAATTCTTTACATCTCATAACCAATGCATGTGGCTTGACAAATCTGGCTAGGAATCTCTCTGAGCTTTATCCACATGTTCAGAACCTGGACATGTGATGAGAACAAATATTCATGCTAGATTTGTGTTCTTCTGAAATTCTTCTTATTAGTAGCAAGATGGCCCCATGAGTCACTGTGGGACACCGTTCCAGGGAGCAGACTGGCCCCACCACAACCATGCATGTGGCCCCACAGGGGATTGTACAAGCCAGCCATAGACCATGGATTTGGGCAGATGATAAGAAAAGGGTCAAAAAGCGCAGAACAGTGAACAGCCTTTGTTGCGTGCTTTCCTCACCGAGGTAAAAAGGAACCGGAGAAGATATAACACATACTCACTTTCATTTTTCCAAGGGAAAAAGCAATAAGTGCGTAGCCTTGGGTTATGAACATCTTGATCGCTCAATCACAGTCTCGGTGACTGGCTGCAGTCATTACAAGCTCAGTAAATTTCGGAACCTTTGGAAAACTGCTGCTGCCTTTTCAGTAAAAAAACATTTGTCTGAAGTGGTTTTAGTTCAGTGGGTCCAGAAGTTGCCGGGATGTCATGGCAGCAAAAGCTGTGGAGGTAGGTATATTCCTCAGTGTATTTCTGCCTTCAGTCCTTACAAAGACAATGTTTCCCTGCTGCCGTGGAGGTGGGAAGGGGCTAGAATATCTATGAGCATTTTATCCCCACCACAGCTTGAAATATAAATCAACATGCTGCAGAATGAAAACAAAAATCCAGAGGGTTTTTTTTTTCTTTGTTTGGCTTCACTCTTTCCCTGTGTTTCCACGCTGCTCCCAGATGCTCAGCTCTCCCTGAGCTGAGAAAGAGAAGTGAATACAGAAAACAGTCTGGAGCCATCAAGGATCACCAGGCTAGCAGTGCGGTGAATCAACAGGGAAGCTGGCACTCACCTGAAACCTCTGATAATACGGGTCCAGCTTTCTCCTCTATGTGGTCTCCCTGTGTGACTTCAGGCACAAGGATGGACCTTGGGGATGCAGCAAAATACTCTTCTTCAAAATCCCTGCAGGCTCTTTAAGTGCCAACACTTTCACCGGTAACTGTCCCTTGATACATAATGTTTTCATTTTGCATCTCAGAAGCATCTCTGCTCCAGCAGAGCTCCTCACTGCCCTTGTTCTCACCCAGAAAGAAGCAATTTTCTGTCTCTCACTTAAAAAAATCTGATGTTACGTTATCCTTTACCCATCCAGCACACACCTAGATGAACGCAAGTGTTGTCTGCTCACTGTCTGAACCCCTGTCAAAGGAAGAAGTGGCCTCCTGGGGTAACACAGAGGTTAGAGCCCGCATCCTTGCACTGCCTGGGCGGTGCTTCAAACCCCTTCCCTCCTGGGGAGCATCCAACCCCACACTGAAGTCTGCAAAGGCTCAGGAGAGGGAAAGATGTTTTCTTCAGTCCTAGGCTGAAGTTTGTCTTTGAATTGCAAAACCCACCCAAGAAGCTGATTTAATGCTCGGGGCAGTTGCTTACACTGAGCTGCTTTAGGCTTTCAGCAGCTGAGAGAACTAATGCAGGGATGCACACACAACTGGGATGCTGGGGTTCAGGAAGGGACTGGTGCTATCCACATTGTTAAGGAACAACAGGGAAAAGACATGAGCACGCCTTGTTATGCTCCTTGGCTTTTCCTTTACAGTAGGTCCCTAATATTTAAATCGGTTATTTAAAAAAAAAAACAAAATATTTTTTTCTCTGCAGTGAAATATGCCAGGTTGACATCCCTGGTGGTGAAGATCCTACCCTGCCTGTGTTAATTGGGTGAGCAGAAAGACAGCAGCATATACATTCACCAGGGTCCTGTGTCAAAACGAGCAAAACAAATTAACAAAAAAATCAAGATCTGGCATGTAAAATTCCAGTGCTCCCAACTCATGCAGGTATCAAAGGAAAAGAAAGACAATTCAGGCCAAGATCGAAGGGGGACGAAGAAAGCCTTGATTAGGAAAGTAGCACTGGGGGCCTGACTAAAGTCTGAGAACATTGCCGGTGCACAGGAGAGCTTTGAGTTAAACACCAAGACTCGGCTATCAAAATAGAGACAGGTGAAATTATAATACGATGAAACCCAAGTATGGAATAATATTCTGTTGGGGATTGTTTTACTATGCCGCAAGGAGCAAATTTCAGATTGTCTCTGCTTGAAAATCCTTTCCGCAAAGAAGACCTTTGGCAACTCATATCTGGATTTGGCATTACAAAACAACATTAATCCTCGGGGACTGCAAAACTCTTTTTAGGTTAACCTTCTCCTGCCACATGGAAACAGGCGGGAGGAGGAGATAGGTTTTTGGAATGTGTCTCCAAGGCTTCTATTGTAATGGAAACATTTATGCTGCAATCAGAGAGTGGCTCTAGACCATGGAGATAAGGCTGTGAGAGCTTTAAATAGCTATCTGGGGGGACAGAGAGTAGGGCAGCATCCACAAAGTGATGCTCAGTGCCGGTTGCACACCCTGCCTGAGACACAGCAGAGATGCTGGAGTGCTCAGCACACAGTATCCCTCCAGTTAGTGCCAGTGGTAATTGGTCCTGTAGGTTAAAACAAGAGCCTGGCAGCTTGGTTTCTTTGACGATCGTGACCCAAGTGACTTCAAAAATGAGCTGGCAGAAAACAGGAGGGTCCTTAGCTGGAGGCATCCATGTATGGCTGCACTGCAGAGGACAGACTGGCCCACGTAGGGCCCTGGAGCTGCAGCAAGCAGCCAGCAGTGTGGAAACCTTTGGAGAAGAGATGGGGCCCCAAAACAAGCCAGGATCAGGAAGGTAAAATAATTGCTTGGCTGGTTTTACAAGGAATGAGGAAGATTGCGATGTGAAGGAAAGACTCAACCTGGATTGTGGAAGCAGTCTGTGGATCACTCCCTGCTGTGTTGAGGGAAGGAGCCAGCAGACCTCCAGGTGACCTGATCCTTTGCTGTTTTTAAGAGCTTGGCTCAGCCTTCCTCCCAGCAACTGGCCAAATGCCAACAGGGCCAGAAAGGGGCTCCGTGGGGCAGGAGCCAACTTGCAAAGTAAAATTTCATAGGATAGGTTGAGTCCTTTAGGAGCATCCCCAGTGCTGGTCAAGCAGCTGTAGTCCTCTACGACCTTCCCTCCATCCCCTTCCAGATCATTCCCTGACAGTTCAAGAAATTCTTGGGTTTGCCTCACTGAATCAGTATCAGCACTGCATGCTGAAGCAGGAGACCAGCAGTTGATTAAGTTTCCTAAAGCATTTGCCCAGCTATTCACAGCATGCAAGTCCCAAAATGACTTGGGCCAGAAGGCAGAATTCAAGATTAAAATGGAATATCAGATCCTGAGGTAGCGGACAACTCAACCAGCAGCAGATCCTACATGCTGTCCCATTCTACGGTGCAGGGTCCTATTCAAGGGAGATGAAAGCTCAGTACCGACACACCGCTCACTTCTGGAGGAGAAAAGTATTTTCCTGCTGAGGATAATGAATGGCCTGAGCCAAATCATGGCCAGATGGTCCCAATCAGTGGTTGTTATACCAAGACCTGGGAGAGCAGGTCAGTCAAGCCCCCTGACCCTAATATTGTCTGTAGAAATATAATCAATTTACAAGGCCAAGATGACTGACCTGGTAGCCCTGTTTGTTGATCCAAGACATAATGGCTCAATAGCTTTAATTATTAAAGCCGCTATAGGCAACCATTGATCCTCCCACTTAGTGCCATCCCTCTAGTCTAGATCCCAGGGGTTTAGAGCAAGGGCGTTTGCAGGGAAAGAGGGAGAACAAACCGCCTCAAATGGCTCATCCACTGGCATCACCTAAATATCGGACCCCAATATTGGAAGTCTCGCTCCCTCTGGGCCATCCATTACACCTCCTCACAGCAATCAGGTGATGACCCTTCCCCAAAAACATGAGTCTCTACTTTTAAGCTAACAAGACATTGAAAAGACCATTTATAGAGTTGACCCAGATCATCTTTTCTCTCCAACAGTTCAAAAAGCAATCGGTGTAAAGGACATTAATCGAGTTGGCGCCAAGAGGTAATTGAAGACAGTAATTACTCAGTTTTTATAGAGCTGGAAATGTAATAAGGATTTTAAGAAAGTAATAACTGAAGCTTTCTGCAGAGAGATCCCCTGGTGCATACAGTTTAGCTAAGGGCCTATCTTTTTGAAAATACATTTTCTTGTAGTTATTACATCACTGTCTTGCTGGGACATCTCTCCTGAGTCTTTGTAAATGTAATGGGCTTTGCTAAATCTGAATACACTGTCTCTCTGCATTCTGAGTTACTGTGTCGGATTGACACATCTAATGCAGCAATAATGCAGGAAACAGAAAACACCCACATTTATATGCTTTACCTTCTCCCAGCTCCTGGCTTCCCTCTTCAAACCTGGCAGATTTCTGTCAGTCACCCAATTTTTCTTTCTGCTTTGGAAGCCATGACAAAAAGGATCTGATTAAATTTCCCAAAGGCACATTCAACTCACATGGCAGCTCCTAGGCATTGTGGTCAAAAGTTTTCCCAGCAGGCTCAAAGGGCATTTCATCTTGCTGTGCATTTACTTGCTTAAATCACAAGACCCTGCAACAGAAAGAAAAACTCTGATGAAATGCAAATTTATCTTCACTTGAACCCGATGAAATTTGGGAAAAGCTCCCCCTTTATGCAGAGTACCCTGAGTTCAGCTGAGATGCTGGTCCAGTCATCCCTTGCTTCCTGGGACATCTTCAAGACCCATCCCACGTTGCCTCAAGTGCAGGACTCAGGGGTCCTTTTCCTTACTTGGGCACTGATGCCTTGTGGGCTCTGAAGCAAGAACCTGCATTGCCCCGTGCATTTGTTTCTCCACTCTTATTTAGTCTGAATTACCTACTTACTTCTTTGGGACTGGATTTCTCTCTTGTGGTGAACCTGTACTGCCCACACCAGTTCATAACTGCCTTGGACTGATGAGTTGTTTGTCCATGTCATTGTTGTAAGAGCAAAGAAAGCAATCTGGCTCCCCTCACCGTAAGCCAGTCTGTAACTTTTTGTGGGGCAGAACTCATATTCCACTGATGAGGTCCAGTCAGACAGACAGACAGACATGCTTGAAGTCTATCATGGTGACAAGAATGTACACCCAATGAATGTTTGCTCCTGTCTCTTGTGCTCTCTTTCTGCAATATTTTACCCCCTCTAAAATCACATTATCTACTAAAATATGATGGCTTGGATGAGTTCTTTGGAAGGTGAATGTCCAAAGCAGGACAGTTTTAAACATGATACAAACCTTAAACTGAAGTCATAAATTTTCAGAGTACCTACCCAAACAATAAGTGCTTTGAGGTTCAACAGTTTCATAGTTATGGCCAGTTTGGCACATTCACTGTGTATTTACACAGTGTTAAAGGTTTAGTATGAGCAGGCCCTGGTCCATAACTGTTGTCTGCACTGAAAGTAATAAAAACCATAACTACTCCTTTAGGTCTTTCAGCCTGATTTCAAAAACGAAAAACACTGTTGGCAGCTAGAAATACTAAGTGGGAACTCATATCTTTGTGAGATCCATGCATGAAAGCTATGCAGAATGTTCTGAGCTCATTTACTATTTCCTTATAGACCTCACCAGCTACAGCGAGAGTCAGACCCAAGGTGTTTGGGATGGGGTGCAACAACAAGAGAAGCATTACCCTTAATAGTACCTTCAAAAAGTCCAGACTTGTCCCTTGAGTTACTGATGGAGACCATAAACTCTTCAAGGCGAGTAGCAAACATGTTCTGAGTTTGTACACTGCTTTGCACCACGGTGCTGGCACAACTGGGTATTGCTGTTACAAGAAGAAGCATTTATCTTGGCTGAATTGCCTGCAGCTGATGGCTGTATGTAGGGAGAGGTGGTGAAAAGATGGTGTGATGCCCCAGGCCCACACACTCAAGCTTATCATTTGTTATATTCCTGTATTATGCTGTCACTACGAACATTTTGTAGAAGAGCTGATGGTTGCATCAATGACAATCATGCCATCCAGCTTTGATGAACCCTTACACTGAGTGGACTGTGGCACCCACAAAGTTCTACTGCCTAACGCAAATTGCCACGAGCTGGGAGTGTGCATCACACCAGTCTCCCAGGACTGCTCTGGGGGCTGTTGGTACCAGCACCTAATGGTGTACAAAATAAATGTACTGGGCAGACACGGGGCAGCACTCCTTTATCTGATTCCCAAGGGTGCAACTGGAAATACTGCCTTCCCCCATCCTCTCTACTCATACACGGGCTCTAATTCCTCCCATGCATGACGGCGTCAGAAGTTTTTCTGCCATGTCTGATACTGAGACTCGACAGTGCCCTGCTTCTTTTACAGATGTTTTAATATATATTCTAGCTTCATCCGCATCCAAACGTTCTGGGCTGGGAGGACACATTCCATCATGCTGGGAAGTAGGTGAAGAGGAAGTAAAAATCAAACATCATTTGGGTTATGTCTGGTTCTGGCTCTTCCCCAAGCACAGACAGCTCATTACTAGCAAGGTACTCCTGTCCTGCAGGGTTTCGTGGCTTTCTGGCTCAGATCTTTGATGAAACTTCATTTCATGCCAGGTCTATCCCCAGTACCTTCTTCCTATTAGGACCATTCCCTCCAGAGAAAGAAATCATTCATACTCTTTGCTGGGATAAGGGTCTACCTGGACTACTTCTTAAATGGCTCTGCTTCAACCTCTTCCCTGCCACGCAGCTGGTGAAGTTTTCTGGAGCTCCAGGAAGAGAAAATTGCGTTTGAATTTATCGCCTGTGGTTCTAGATGCAGAGCTTCCCAACTTTTTCTGCATCACATAACTCATCTCTGCATTCACTTGCTAATCTCATTAGTTTTGATTAAAATTTGGTGGGGGTTTCTAAGACCTTCTATTGACCCGTTCTGGTATATGCTGGAAATTTATTCAGGTCAATTAGACATCTGCCAGTTTCATATTCAAAGGCCATGACATATGTTTGCTCAACAGGGTACTGCAACAAGGAGAAACTGAATTTGCATCCTGAGCAAGGTGGCACAACGGTGTATCAATATCGTTTTTTAATGAGATTTGCTGGCTTTCGCAGACTTGAAAAAGTGTAAATTTATGCTAAAATGTCAACAAACGCCAGTCAAAGAAAGTTCTGTATCATGCCTGAATGCAAAAGACACAGAGGGATACAGTGAGTCATCTTCATCAGCGTGTTAACTCCAAGAATTACATCGATTTGCATTTGGCTACACTTGCCTAAGCTAAAAGCCCCTTTTTGCTACTCTGTCGATACTCTTTGCCCACTTCAGAGGGAACTGTTCTAGCTTTAGGAGACCCGTTTCCCCCATATACCTCATATTCATGTCAGTCCACATTTTATGAAGATGTGAGCTTCAAGTGAACCACTCAAGACATCAAGACATCAGTGAAATGTGTGGGTGCCCAGAATATACGATTGTTAGTATCACGGCAGTGCATTTGGGTAAGGTAGATATCCATGCTGCTGGGTGAGATACAGATACCTAAATGACATCGTGCAGTCAGGGAAGCATAACGTAGCTTTGAATAACCTTTCTCTGCAGAGCTAATTAGGGTTAGCAGTTGTCCCTGCTGAACGAATGCAGATCTCCTTGCTCTGGTTTCTAGTTTCACAAGGACCCATTTCAGCATCTTTGTATTTAGAATCATTGAATCATCTAGGTTGGAAGGGACTTTTAAGATCATCAAGTCCAACCATCAACCTAACACTGCCAAAACCACATCTACACGTCTTTTAAATCCCTCCAGGGATGTTGACTCCACCACCACCCTGGGCAGCCTGTTCCAATGCTTGACAACCCTTTCAGTGAAGAAATTTTTCCTAATATCCAACCTAAACCTTCCCCAGCATAACCGTTTCCTCAGGACCATCATAGGATATGACTTGTTACTAGCAAGAAGAGGTCAACCCCCACCTCTCATCAACCTCCGTTCAGGGAGCTGTAGAGAGCAATAAGGTGTCCCCTCTGCCTCCTTTTCTCCAGGCTGAACACCCCCAGTTCCCTCAGCTGCTCCTCATAAGACTTGTGCTCCAGATGCCTCACCAGCTTCATTGCCTTTCTCTGGACACACTCTAGCCCCTCAATGTCTTTCTTGTCATGAGGGGCCCAAAACACCATGCTGTGCTGATGTCCCCTAAACAGAGATGCATACCCAGCCCTGAATAGCTGATAATCTATGTAGAAAATACTCCTGGGGCAGCAGAAGGACAAAACACTTGGGATGACTTTCCCAAGTTCAGGCCACAGAGTGGTCACAGAGCCAGGAAGAGAATCCAGAATTCCTGAGTGCCCCATTACACCGGACTAAGAGGGACTCTCCCATTTACTTACATGTATAAAGTAAGTGCAAACATATAACAATTTGTAGCTATGCATGTCAAAAATGTAAAAATATATGGCATATTAATCCACCTCCCTTGAAAACACATGGCCTTTTCGTTCATCAGGATATTGGACTGAGGCCACTGCCCAATTGATTTGAATGTTTCCAGTATTTCTAATTAATTTGGTCTAAAAAGTAGTTTCTTCACCAGTTTAGCTGAGTAGCCTTTCTTTGCCAGTTGTCCCAAATGGAGAGTATTGTACACATTTTACATAATTAGCTAATTTAACCAGCTAATTTAACATTAATAGCAAATCTGTGAGTTGAACGCCAGCAAATGAACTCATTAAAGAGAAAAGAACGAGTGCTTTCTCCTTTTTTTTTTTCTTTTTCCTTTAGTTTTGCACTCTTAGCAAGATGCTCTGGGGAAATCAGCATTTCAGGGAAATTCAGATGATCAAATAAATAGGGTTTTATTGATGAATTAAAAAGGATGCATCAGAATGTCAAAAAGCTTTTACAGAAGGAAGCCAGCCTCATCTCTCCTGTTTAGGGAGGACCCAAGGCTAGAGGACCCAACACAGGCTTTTTTTAATTTATTCTCATTTGTGCTGAGGGTCTCATAGTCTCCTCAAGTGCTACACACCCAAAGTTACACCTTCAGCCCTGAAGCATGCTGTGAACACTGATTATTTGAGAGACATATTTGAGGACATCAGCATGACAGCAGTATCAGCCATTTTATCTCATCGCTCTGTCCTGCTTTGCCCCTCTGTTATCAGCTGAACAACTCACGATGCTCAGATGGAGCAGGATTCTTGCTAGGAGGGAGCTCTGCTCCACCATCCTTCTCCTTTCCAGCTCTGAGAAAAAGCTCTTTTGGATAGTCCTACCAGTCTACCTTTCTCACACACCCTTCTCACGTCCCAGCTCACGTTTTTCCTACCTCTATGCTCCACATGTCCCACCACTTGAATAGGGTAAGACAGCAAGGGGGCATATGGGAAGCTGTATGATGGGAAGGACGCTAAATAAGGGTATTGCAGGAAGAAAAAGGATGGAGAGCAAGAGTTTGGGAGCATAAGAAAGCAGGGACACTCCTTGGGGAGCTATGGGACAGGATGGTGTGAACAACTTCCATTTTGTTCTCATAATTCATTGTTAAGAAGCCACTTGTTATAAAATTGTTTTGCAACCCTTTAGAGGCTTTCACATCAGTGTGACTAAGGACACAGGGATGTCATCATCTACTCAGCCAAAGACTTCCAATTACACTTCATTACTTCAGATACTGGGGTTGGACCAGATGACCTCCAGAGGTCCCTTCCAACCTCAACCATTCCATGATTCTGTGATTTCTTCTACTTTGCTGGTGTCTGTAAAATGGAGGTAATAATGCAAGGGACTAGTATGAACAGATGGTTTAAACATGGAGATACTCAAGTAGATCAGCTGTGGAGTGTGAAAAACTCTCTATTATCTCTAGATACCAGCTCTGCACCTGAACTGTGTCTGGACAGACACACTGCAGTTGTGTTGGTGTGAAGATGTGTTTCTTCTAAAGGACTAAGGCACTCCTGAAGGTGTGTTGGGTGAGAAAACATGTGAAAGGTTTAGGAGACATCTGAATGGAAGGTTGGAACGAGGGGGCAGCTCTCCATCTCACTCCATCGTGGGGATAACGAAGCACGGTCGCACCAACAGCTTCTCAGAAAGACGGTAATCCAATGGAAACTGGCACCTGGTAGATATCACGCTTTGCTTCTCTCAAAAGCTGACCCCAATCATATCCTATTACTTCAGCCGGTGATTCCTCTCTTGTTTAGAATAGTATTGGAACATCCTTGCACAACTTTGAAGCTAAATTAATCCTTGGTTCAGAGAATGTGTGTGTGCGCGCGTGTGTGTGTATATGAATAATAGATTTTCTGTGCTAAAACTATCAAAGGCTCTGGCAGGCAGCTGCTCAGCTCCCTTGGGCAAATATCCTAGAAAGGAGCTGCAGCACCAGCCCGGATTTGCATGTTTGATGCATTGCTGTGTCTCAGTTTAAAAGGAGGCAATCTGTTGGGTCTTAGTTCATTGCATGCCTGTTGAAGCCTACGCGCTGGACTGCAGCACAGTAGCAAGGGTGGATTATTTTTTTTTTCAAGGCATGGAGAAATTTTTCTCTCCCAGGAGAGCAATTTATATCTTGACTAATCTAAAAGTTTGGGGGGTTTTATGCTGAGGGGTGCGGGGGGGGATTTTTTAAGAAGCGTGGGTAACAGTTAAGAGGAAAGGAAGGCGTCTGCTGGAATCGCTTTCATACCAGAACATCAGCTATGCTGTAGGCAAATGCTGTGCCTCAGCGGAGCAGAGACAATTTCAGGTAATTAATGTTCTTCCTTTACCAGCACTGGGAAAATCACGGACTTTAACAGGAGATTTATACAACTTTATGTCAAAGCTTAAAGCAGCTGTGGAAAGGGGGTGATTCATAAGGGAAAGTTCAGAATCTGCAGGCAGGAGCTAAGCCCCGAGTCAAGGATGCTGAGTTGTAGTTGATGAGGTTTAAGCCATTTTCTTCCATAGGTAGTGAGTTGTTCCAGCCATTTTTCTTATTCTGACTCAGACATCCTACTAACAAACCCACGTTTGGCAAATAGATGCAGTAAATCCATCACATACCCAAATAGTAGGGAAACGAACCCTTCTTTTCAGCTCCAAAAACACATGCCTTCCCTGGCTGACAGCAGTGGAAGTAATAGATTTTTTGTCATCTCTATGGACAGCTTGATCAGCCAAGAAAGTTTCATCATGGAGGTCAGAAAGTAAGAACTGCTGAAGTCAAGCTGAGGTAGATCTACTTATGGAAACGAAACCAAATATTAAAAATTCCCTATGAAGTGGACTTGCTGTGGCATAAGGATGAGGATGAGGATTGAAGATAAACAAGATTTCCCCACCTGCTCCAAACACACAGACGAAGGAAATAGTTCATCTAAGTAAAACAATTTACCTAAGAAAAACGATTTTGATCACAAAATCCTCTTCCAGCCAGCCTGTCCCAGGGATACAGTACTTGCTCCATCTCACTTGCCATCACAACTCTCTCTGGGTGTTTTCATCTGCTTTCATTGCTGAAGAGCCGACCCAGCCCCTCTCCCAGGCACACAACTGCCGATCAGCCATGATGATGTGGCTCTGTTCAAGTACACGGTAGGTTGGTCCTTGCACCTTTGCTCTTGTCCTTTGTGCTGGCTCTCCATGCAAAGCCTTTGGTCTTGCAAAGCCCCTGGCCCTGCAAAGGGTGCTCCAGAGGCATCCTGCTAGAAGGGCAGAAAAAGGCAGAAAAAGTTAACATTGTGGTTTCTACACCTTCCCAGATTCTAACATAAAGAATTTAATTCCTGTCCTCCACCTTCTAAGGTGTTGTCCATCCTACATTTGATCACATGGGATTAGAGTGAGAAGAACTTACAGGCCCTTTGAAGATGAAAAGTGCATAGATGTCTTAAGTACATTTAATAGCACGCGTCTACAAATTGTTCATCTCTGTTGTTACCTGATGAAACAACTAAGGAGACTTTGGCAACACCATCCCACGAGACCATTACTGTCTATTTGCCTATAACAGGTTCTGGGTATTCTTTCCAAACTCAGCAATGTTGTCGCTGCCATGAAAAGCCTTCAACCTAAGACAGAGAAGCAGAGAGAGGACATGGCTTGTAGTAAAACCCACTAATAAAATGCTTAGGGCTAAAATGTACCACATTTAAGGAAAGATTCCCTTATCCCTCTCTTTCTGTTCCCAGTTTTTTTGTTAAATCAATGTTAGTAGATCTCTCAGCTTCCTTGTGCTCAGCTAAATCACATTTCCTCCACCGACAGCTCCATGCAGTTGCTTCTGGAAATGGTCTTGGGGCTGATGACTGCAGTTCACTGTGCACTAAGCTGACACCGCTCAGTAGTGAAGAAGATTTCTAAGTGCTAAATGCTCCCAGAAGCTCCTTCTGCATGGGGCAGTCTTCCTGTCATTGCCTCCAGAGAGGACAGTTTTCTTGCCATCGAGATAGGATGGTAAAAGGACAAGACTGATGGAGACAAGGCTAATATAAAATAGCTAGGATAGGATTATTTTTTTTTATGACTCTTGACTTTTGCTTAGCAGAACATCCACAAAAGGTGCATGAAATGGCAGGAGGTAAAGGTGAGCCTACACAAGTGGAGATGGAAAACTGAATTTTGTTTTCATGTCTATGTGTGTGAATCCATTGTTCTTGACAAGAACGTGGAGTGTTAGAAGAGCATCTCCAGAGTTTGAGCTGAAAACAGAAATAATCCTTGTATGGATTTTTATAGCGGGGCAAGAGAGCTGGTTGAGGAAGAGGTAACTGGACCCTGTGCCTGTTCTGGGACTAACCTGACAGCGTCATTGGTTATGGTTGACATGCTTTACAGATGTAAAGTCTACAACCAACTTTTCAAAAAAATATCTGTGTTTACCCTTAACAAGAGAAGAAAAGGAAAATTCTTACTTTGTAGCTCATGTGATATCATTAGCTGGAAGACCTGCGAAGGTGCCTATTGATATTCATGGGTTACTTCCTCTACGATTAAACCCATCGCTATTCTGTCTGTGAGAAACCTCTTCGCCTGGACTAGAGCTCCACTTCCAACTTGTCTGACCTTTATATCTGCAGCTTGATGAGTTAAATCAGTGTCACAGCCCATGGAGTTGCGAGGTTACTTTGACAGAAGCACAGAGACACTGTCAGTTCTGGTTTTCATGCTTGAGGATCTCACTGCTCCCGTATGAGGCAATTTGCACTCCCTTCACTTGCAAGACCTGAGCGCAGCAGCGGGAGCACACGGTGGGGATTTGGCTCTCCAAGGGGCACAGGAGATTGTTTTCTATGGGGTGCAATCCTACGGGTGGCAGAAGGATGACCCAAAAGACCAGGCAGAGTCTTCTTTTCGCCTCTACATCCTGCAATTTATAAAGCCATTGCTTGGGGCAGCTATCCAAACCCAAACAAATCCCAAGTGCCCTCCAAACAAAAGGCTAATTTAATTTAAAATTGATTTGCACTCTTGGTACAAGACACTTGATTTTGTAACGTTCAGCAGTAGCATAAAAATAAAAAGAGCATCTAACTCTGATTAACATCTGAGTCATGGATTGCTGGGGTATGTTACGCCAGCTGAATTTAGCTATTCAACTGGCACGGTAACTCCTCTACAATATTAAACTTCCCTGGCGTAATTTACCACTCCTTCATTCATTTGTGCATATGCTCAGCACATGGTCCCAAAGCTTGCATGATGATTTTGCCATATATAAAAGGCACACTGACTTTTCATCAATAAGATGCGCATTGTTATTTGACAAGAACAATGTGCTCAAAGAACAGGCTCACAATAGCTTCTATCAATCAAGCACTCGGTGGAAAATCAAAAATGACAATGAAACCTACAGCATTAAATAACCCACGGAGCTGGAAATTAATCAGGAATCTGGTGTGCTTGAAAAACAAATGTGTTTTTAATAAATTGGATTTGAGTATCACTTACAAGCCATGGATTACCAGCTGAGTGGAGACTGTTTTGATTTGCACTGATAAACTCCGGGGGATCTTGCCCATGTACATATTCAAGCCATTGATGTCACCCTAAGCCTGCTGGGCTTGGTGACATTTAGGCGGTGTGGACATTATTCTTTTTAATACATACAGAATACGTACTTATAAAAAACCCAACCCACGTCTCTGATCCTGCTCCCAACTATCCCCAAACAATCCAAGGGTTAATAATACCCTCTGAAAAGAAAATACTTCCCAACACGTAACAGTTCACCCCTTGAGGAAAAGATGGAAGAGCACGAAGAGTGTATGACATAAATTCGCAGTGTCACCGGCTGTCTGAATGGACTGCTGTTGGGTGTGACACGAAAAGGGAGGGATAAGACCACTCCAGAAATAGCACCAAAGGTAAGTGACTCCAATATTTTTAAGTGCTCCCTATAAAGCTACTACTAACTCACTATTTCGTGCAAGAGGGGGATAAGTAACCACTGTTTTAGTAGTTTTTCTTTCTTACTTCAAAATTTCTAAAGCCCAAAATAAGAAAAAAAATGTTCATTGCATTAGTTTTCAGCAAGTTTGCTACCTACCTGCAGCAGACCCTCTCCCCGCTTTCCTCCACCCTTTAATTCCCATAAAAACAGAGTATTTCAGAGACTCCCTTGGTTACCACACTAAGGACTGAACCCCCTTTCACCATATTCTTGCTTAAACAAAACGCTCATTGAGGTCAGGAAAACGCTGAATACCGCTCCTGGGATTTGGCTTTTGAAACTAGCACTTGTGAGAAGAATTTCAGCTCTTGAGGACTAGAGTTTGAACAGCACAAAACACAGGAGGTTAGCCTGGTAGTTGGGGAAGTCTTGAGCCTTTTATTTATTCCACTGGGTTATCTCTCCTCTTCAGTGACTAAAAATGCAGAAGACGACCATACCTCAGATTTATAATCTATTTAATGATGACAGAAATAGGGAGAAAAACAAAAAGCCTATGGAGAGCAGAGTGAGGCTTCCAGCCAGTTGTCTCTCATCCCATGAGAGCAGGGGGACAAAACTGAGGGGCAACAAATTCAAAGTTGAGGGAAAAAAGGTATTTTATCAAAGATTTCTTAGTTAATCTGCAAATCTCACTGCCACAAGATAGTGCTGAGGCCCGGAGATTTGGAAGACTCAAACCAAATATGTGGATACTATTTTGTCAAATTGAAATAGGCAGCTGCAATAAATGCACATTTCCAAAGGAGCTCAGAGAAGACCATGTCTCTTCAAGCCTCAAGGTATAAACCCCAGCCTGACTCTCAGAGGCTGGGAATGAACTTGTCCCAATATAGCAAGTTAAGGCTGAGCCACCTGGGAGCCAAGTGGCACTGCCTACCCTTAAAGACAGTGTTGGGAATTACACATCCCACTGGTCTGGTCATCATCGTACAGGCTGGGTGGAGAATGGATGGAGGGCAGCCCTGAGGAGAAGCACTTGGGAATGTTGGTTGATGAGAAGCTCAACACGAGCTGGCAATGTGCACTGGCAGCCCAGAAAGCCACCAGCACCCTGGGCTGCATCCCCAGCAGCGGGGGCAGGAGGGTGAGGGAGAGGATTGTGCCCCTCTGCTGCGCTCTGCTCTGGGGAGACCCCCCTGCAGTGCTGCCTCCAGCTCGGGGGCCTCAGCACAGGACAGACATGGACCTGGTGGAGCGCGGCCAGAGGAGAGCCACAAAGATGATCAAAGGGCTGGAGCCCCTCTGCTGGGAGGACAGGCTGAGAGAGTTGGAGGTGTTCAGCCTGGAGAAGAGGAGGCTCTGGGAAGACCTCAGAGCCCCTTCCAGTCCTGAAAGGAGCTACAGAAAAGCTTGATCAGGGAGGGGAGCCACAGGGTGAGGGGGAATGGTTTTAAACTGGAAGAGGGGAGATTTAGATTAGATATTAGGATGAAATTTTCACTCTGAGGGTGGTGAGGCACTGGCCCAGGTTGCCCAGAGAAGTTGTGGAAGCCCCATCCCTGGAGGTGTTCAAGGCCAGGTTGGACGGGGCTTGGAGCAACCTGGTCTGGTGGGAGGTGTCCCTGCCCATGGCAGGGGGTTGGAATGGGATGTTCTTTAAGGTCCTTTCCAACCTAAACCACTCTGTGATTCTATGATCTATGAACATTTCCCATGTGCCTATCAAAGACTTCTGATTTGAACAGGAAGCTCATTCTTTTTCAGGATGATTGCCTCCATCGTTAGATGCAAAAGCAGGTACCTTATATAAGTCGTTCTCATCTGTAACCAAACTCCCATTGACTTCAGTGGGAAATATCACTCCAGCCCATATAGGATTAGCAAACTTCAAAAAAACAAGGCACAAGCTTGAGTGTTTAAATCCCCCTGATCTCAGCCAGAGCTGTGAGCATATCAAAAGGGAAAGAGCCTGACCCATAGCTTCTGTGGTTTCTTGTCCAGCCCAACTAATCTCGTGCATCCTGGGCTCTGCTCTTCTCTACAATTAGACTGATAATTAAGAAATAACAGCATAATATAAATGGATAGTTGCTGGCTAGCACCGTTAACATCAGGGATAAATTGAGCAGTAATCTGCAAAGGATGTTATTGCTATTATAAAAATAAAGATCTGTCTCCCCAGCCAATCAATTCAGCAGATATATACCAACAATCAAATTGTTAAAAATGACTTCTATAAATTACCCAGTCTTCCATCTAATGGAGCTAGAAACAGCTGTGAGACAATTTAGAGCTGATATAACCATACGTCGGGAGCGCTTTTTCATCCTGATGCCTTTCCATTCTCTTCGAAGCTGTTGTACTGTAGCAGGCATCTTTGTTTAATGCACCCATGTGAAAACAGACTGTATTTCACACCATGGGTTAGCAAAGTAATTTTGGCAGAAATGCTCAAGAATATATGCATTTAATATGGGTGGAATAATTCAATTTCCTCCCTATTATTTCAGCTATGCAGTTACAATCTCCTTAATTCTTCATTAAACCCTCTGGGCTTGGGGGATGTTGCCGTGTTTTATGATCTGCCATACTTCTTTCAAATGAACATGGAAAGACACACAGAGGAGCAGTTATAATCATGTATTTTTTAGTCAGATATACTAGTGATTTCAGCTAAATCAGAGCAGTTTAGCACCTTGCTTTGGTCATGGCAGCACAAGCTACGTGGCACGTTCACGCTGCTGATTGCTGGCACTTGGGCTTAATCACGGAGTGTATAATGGGATTTATAGGTGGCATGTTCTTCCTCGTGCATCTTCATCCTGGCTGTGCCCCAGCCCATACTGCTCCAGCTGGAAGCCACCAAGTGACACTTCTCTGCCTGCAAGTCACTACCAGTGTGTTAGTTTTTGGAAGGGACAGGCTGAAATGAATATTGTCCATGCTGGCTGCTCTATTGAGTCCTTACGGGAACGAATCAGGAAAATCCTGGCTGGGAAGAGTAGAGATCTTGCCATTGTCCATGTGGAGCAGTTGCAGGGTCAGGGCTCACGTCTCAGGCAATCTGCTCCTGTGAGTTGCAGGGGAAAAGAGCTGGTGGCCACTGGTGGCTTTTCTCAGTTCCTGGAAAACACCTTGACCGTCGTTGTCCAAGAAGCCCTCATTAAACTCTGCTCTCCATCACACATTGAGTCCATACCCTGCTTCTCAAGGCCCTGGTGATATTACTTCTCCCTGGCCATCGAACCACTGCTGCTTTTTGATGCACGCAGAGGAGGAGAGCTAATTTTTCTGCCTGGGCACAATGTATGATAATCTAGGCTCTCTGAATAAAATTTGGACTGTGCTGGCAGTATAGAGGGACTCGGACAGACACATAGCTGCCAGTGAGCAGACATTGCCATGATCAACTTCTGCAGATCGGACATCAGATGGGAATAAACCTGAAAACAGTTTGGTCTAAAATCTCATCTGTGTGCAAATGTGGCTTTTCCTAATTTTCCAAATAGGACGTGCGCAAATGTGACCTGCTCTTTCTGAAGCTGTGCAACTCTCATGTTGGTTTAAATTAACTTTGCATGAACCTCACTTTCAAATCTCAAAATTAGCTCCAACTTCCCTGGCGCTCTCTAGTCTGCTCTGCAAACATTTTCTTCTCCCTTGCCTACTTTAATTCCACTTTCAAAAACACTCTTGCCTCCACGAATAACACTCTCCTACATTCATCTGCATTTGCAGCTATTGTCCCATCTCTCTTCACCTCCTTTTATCTGTGTACCTCTCCTGCATTCATTTTTTCCCTCCCCATTTACCCCCTTCCACCCAGTACCTCTGTCTCCATGGAAACCTCTTTGGAATGATTCCTACCTGAACGAGTGGCCAAAACTTTGCTTCATTGTCATCTCCCATCATGATCTTTCCTTTTGAGCTCTTGTTTTCTCCTGGCTTTGGTGACTTGGTGTCACTGCCACCTCTCTGGGGGCTTTCTGAGTATTTCTCTCTCTGCATCTATCCCCTTTTTCCTCCCACTTCTTCCTATATTTTGGAATCCTTCTCTGGGCTTTTTTAGCCATCAACAGGTAGTTTCAGCCTAAGGCAGGTTTGAAACTGTCCTGTACTTCAATGGCTTGCAGGGATCTGTCTTCTGTTCCCCAACCCAAATCTTCTGACTTGCACCTTCCACCATCTTTCTGAGATCTCAATTTGCATATTATTTCATCTGGGGAGCACAAATTAGGTGACTTATTTCTCTGCTTCGGCAGACCTCATTTCATAGTGAGGGCCATGTTTATTCCATCATTCATTTTCACTTTTCACTCATCTGCGGTTGTTTACAACTTTATTTGAATTTCCACTGGGGCACTTCAGAAACCGTAGAATTCAGATCGAGCTTCCCAAAGGACTCACTTTCCT
Organism: Anarhynchus alexandrinus; assembly: GCA_008711295.1. Classification (NCBI taxonomy): domain Eukaryota; kingdom Metazoa; phylum Chordata; class Aves; order Charadriiformes; family Charadriidae; genus Anarhynchus; species Anarhynchus alexandrinus. The sequence goes on along the minus strand of VUYV01000746.1, from coordinate 12,007 downwards.
CTAAACTCTTTCTATTACCTCTGTTAACTAATACACTTAATAACACCATTCTTTTTCTTGCATTCTGGCTGATTAAACTGAAGATCATGTTTGACTTCCCTTTTCTCCCCTATTCTACTTAATGCTGCAAAAATTCACCCCTCCCTTATTTGTCCTGACAGCTAAATTACCTTCCCACCTTTCCCAAATCAATATGCCACCGTCTATCTTTGCTTCATCAATCCCTAAAATTTCGCTATCTCAGCACCGATCAGAAGGCACATGCTATTCCTGGAACAAAGTATGTCGAGATACGCAACCGATGCTGAGCAACTCATCAGTCATCAGCATCCTGACCTGTGTCCCGTGTTGCCCAGACCCTCTCGACACGCTGAGATGCTCCATTTGCTTTTCATGGCTTCTGAGGAGGTCAAAGGCTATAGAGCAGGTTATGACGTGCTTAATTTTCTGGTTCTGCTTGGTATTCTCAGCCAGGGAGAAGCAATCCTGTAATGGATTACTGATTTCATTCTAAGTGTCCCAGGTGCATCTATTTTGGGCAAGGTACATCTCTTTCCTGCAAAACACTCAGTGACTTGTTATACGGCTAGGAGAGTGACAAATAGTAGTAATAATTTCAAATGTCAATTGGCAGAAAGCAGTAGCTCCTACACGCACTCAATCCAGACACAGTCAGTTATCTCAGAGCGTAGGAGGTGTTTCATACTTAATTCCACCTGAACCACGTTGCTCCCAGAACTGTATTTGCTGCTTCCGCAAGTGGGTAATTTAAGTAATAACGATGTAACCTAGACAATCTGCCTTGCGACCATTTTAGCCTGTGTTTCTGCCTTTTACTTTGCCCAGCTTTTCTAACATGTCTACCCATCAAAGACGTCTTTCTCGGAGGCGCGCCAAGAACAGCTGGAGTGGATCAGCAGTGTCAGTGGTAGCCCATTGCCATTAGGCCAGCACAGCAGGTGTACTCTACACGGACATGCTTGATATATTCAGCAGAACAGCAGGTGCACCGTACATGAACATAGCTTTAACTTTCGGTAGCAACCAAGCGGTTAAGATAGATACCCAGAATAACAGTGGTAGAATAAATTAGGTGAAATGAGAAGAGGGAAGAGGAAGATCAACAACATTCCTGTTCATTGCGTTGATACCAAGCCAGGGTGATGCTGGGTTAGATATCATATTTGATAATACTATTCTGCAATGTATAGCCAAACAGTAAAAAGCCCACTGATGTAAGTATTTACATTGGCAGTGGAGATACACTGGCTTCTCAAAGGGCATTGCTGGGCAGAAGCTTAAGTTAGGTGCTTGGAGTCATGCACAAGAGAAACTTCTCCTCCTTCACCTCAGAAACCAAAGATTACTTTCCCAGCTTGTCTGGTTTAATGTGGAGATAAGGATACATAAGGAAAAACTTCATTCCTTTGAGGGAGGCAGAGCACTGGCACAGGCTGCCCAGAGAGGCTGTGGAGTCTCCCACTCTGGAGATATTCAAAACCTGCCTGGACCTGTCCAACCTGCTGTAGGTGACCCTGCTCTGGCAGGGGAGTTGGACTAGATAATCTCCGAAGGTCCCTTCCAACCCTGACCATTCTGTGATTCCTCGCAAGGAATACTTGTTGACAGCACAACCGCTGTAAGCATGGTCTGGTATAAATAGAGATGTGTCTATGTGCAAAGTTAAGCACTCCAGAGTATAATGAAGTTCTCTGTGTCATAACGTGTCATGATAGGTATTGTCATGACTTAGGCTGATGTGATCCAACTTAACAGACTGTGTTACCCTAATGTTACATGCTGGGAACATGCGGCAATATGTCAGTGCACTTCATCAGGCGAGGCAGTAAAATAAATAAAATAAAACGGAGCTCTTCTCTTAGCAGCTATTTCTTTTTTCTATTTGCAGTTGCAATTGGGGAGTAACTAATTTAGTCAGAAGAAAGTGGACATCCTCAGGATGAAGGCACAGCTGCTGAATTTCATGTCATGCTACCACCATTTGCTTTCAAAACCCAGAACGAAAACATCAAGTAAAACCACCTTTGGGAGGAAAAGATAAATGGAGCGTTTCCAAGATGGAGCAACACATTACATCAAAAACCTGAGATATGCATCAAATGTGCTACGACAATCCCCAATCAGAAGACATCCCAGTGGTCTTCTTACTCCAATTTATGCTGTGAGTTATGACTTTTGCTTTGATATGAAATGTATCTCAGTTGCCAGGTCTCTGTTTTAAAGCAGCCACAAAAAATGGGGGAAATTGGGTTGTTTCACTGCAAAAAAAAAAAGGTTAGGCTTGACCTCTTCCTACTCATTTAAGGACCTGAATTTTGCACGTGCGTAGAAAGGAACATAAGAACAAACATCCCAACCCAAACTAAAGGTGTACCTTGTTCAATACCCTGCTTCCAAGACTTCTTTGGTGTGCTCTCCCAGCCTCTAGAAATTTGTAGATAATGAATTTTGTAAGCCTTAATTGACATTTTAGTGTTTAATAACCTTTGGTGGGTTTTATCCACTTGTGCTTTTCTGAGCTCCCGGAAAATTTCAGCAACCCCGTCCTGCAGCAATGGGTCCTGCAGTTTAACTGTGCCTTGTGTGAAGCCTTTCCTTCTCTGCTCTGAGCCGGCCACCTCCTCATTTCATTGATGTCCCTTAGCTCTTGGCTTAAAAGAGTCAGTGACCAATGGTTTCCTCTTCTCTTTCTCCGTGACCTTCATTTTTTTACAGATCTCTATTATATTTCTCCCCCTCCCCTTGTTTTTTCCCCATTTCCCCATACCCAAAGATCGAGTAGCCCATATGGTCATTCCTGCCGTGGAAACCATCCCATTGCTTGTCGCCCTTCCCTTAACCTTTTCTAGCTCCACTTTATTCTTTCCAAGACTGGGAATCCAGTGCTGTACACGGTGTTCATGGCACACTGGGGATATCTTCAGCAACACTATGATGCTTTGCTGTATTTTCACACGTGCTCTAGGGAGAGCAAACATTGGCACTGTGCAAGTAGAAAAGCCAAACAAAGCAAGAGTTAGGAGCTACACAAGATCCTGCATGTTAGGTGGTGGCAGGGCCTTATTTCTATCAGGATTTGGGACGGCAGCATGATCAGAGAGGTTAAGTTCATGGTCGATAGCACATCTACTCCGCTTTCGTGAGACCCCACCTGGAGTACTGCATCCAGCTCTGGAGTNTCGTGAGACCCCACCTGGAGTACTGCATCCAGCTCTGGAGTCCTCAGCACAAGAAGGACATGGACCTGGTGGAGCAGGGCCAGAGGAGGCCCCGGAGATGCTCTGAGGGCTGGAGCCCCTCTGCTGTGAGGACAGGCTGAGAGAGTTGGGGTTGTTCAGTCTGGAGAAGAGAAGGCTCCAGGGAGACCTTATTGCGGCCTTCCAGTATCTGAAGGGCGCCTACAGAAGAGCTGGAGAGGGACTTTTTACAAGGGCACGTAGTGATAGTATGAGGGGGAATGGCTTCAAACTGGAAGAGGGGAGATTTAGATTAGATATTAGGAAGAAATTCTTTACTGTGGGGTTGGTGAGACACTGGCCCAGGTTGCCCAGAGAAGCTGTGTCTGCCCCATCCCTGGAGGTGTTCAAGGCCAGGTTGGACGGGGCTTGGAGCAACCTGGTCCGGTGGGAGGTGTCCCTGCCCATGGCAGGGGTGTTGGAACTCGATGATGACTCGATGACCTTCTAACCTAAACCATTCTGTGACTCTATGATATTCACAGCTCTGTAATACTGACAATTAGTAAAAGAATGTAAAGATGTCAACAACAAATCCATGGCTGAGGGAACTAAGGACAGTAAGATGTCTTAATAACAAAGATAATGTAAAAATATCAGAAACAAATGAAACCTTTAGGATATACATGATACCAAATAAGGCTAATAAAATTGTTGATTGTGATTTAGAAGAAAATGAAAAGTATCAAAATATTCTTTTTTAATGCAAGCCAGATTTTGTATTCGTATCTTAGGGTAGTGAGGAAATACTTTTTATTTTAAGAATAACTAGAGAAGCTATTAAACAGCAACTATTCAAGTTGAACATACTTACATTGATCATATAACTAGCTCCTAAGAGTATTTAAAAAATGGCTGAAAATCTCTCTAATCCATAAAATGTTGATTTTTGATAACTCTTGTAGCATTGGGGAGCTTCTAGAGGATTGGTAAGATTTCATACACTGCAGGATAAAGGGGGTGGCCTGGAAAGCTCCTGCTCCGTCTGACCTCAGCAGGGAATAGAATTATGGAAAGGCTGATATGGACCGCAATCAGGATGGGCTTTTGGGGAGGTAGGATAATTATGGCAATCGATGGGCCTCTGTGGAAAATAGGTCTCATCAGACAAACTTAATTTTTTTGCTGGTTGTGAAAGATGACTGTGTTGGAGTAACAGATTTTCCACAAGGTTCTGATAGACAGGCACTAGGTAACCTTGCTGTGACAATTTAGGACATGCCTCCTTTCAGATGCCCATTTCCCTCCTCTCTGCGAAGGTTACTGCCCCCAAGCAGGGTGGAGGAAGGCAATGTGCATGAATGGTGCTGTCGCTGTTCAGTCTCTTTATTGGGAATTTGGTAGAAAAAGCAAAACAACTCCCAGTCACATTTGCAGGTGACTCCGAAATGGAAGAAGTCAATAATGACCGAGCTGGGGTGACCTGGTGAGATGGGCTGACTTGAGCCTGCCTGGGAGGGGAGTCACCGCAAGGTCGTGCATCCAGCTCCAAACAGTGTCGGTTGTGCTGACAAGACGGGTGACATAATCTGCAACGCTGCAGCCGGCTTGTGGCAACTACAGAAACTCACCCGAAGGTGAGTTCACAGTGGGATGCCATAGCTCAGAGAGAGGATGTGAACCCCGAGCACACAAACAGGGAGCAGGAATGGAAGAAAGGCAATGTTTCCTCTGCGTAGGGCATTTGCAAGACCATTAGCGAGTATCTGCACCCAGTTCTGACATCTGCACTTTGCAAAGGGTGTTACAAGATGATAAGGGTAAAGAAGAGAGCAAGAACGACGCAAAAAATCTGCCTCACAGTGAGACGTTTGAGAAGCATATTCTAATTCATGTCAGCAAACTGTGTCCTTGCATGAACTCCCTGTTAGCTTTGTAAACGTTGCGGTACATTTTTTCTTTGAGAGATGGATCCCAGGAACACAGCAGACTCTCTCCCCATCCTTCCTATCCCTGTGCTCCTTTTTGAATATTGACTTCAATTTAGTTGCGAGCCTTGAAATGCTTTTAGGGGCTTCATGCTTTAAAATTTGGAGTATATCTCCATGGCTCAGTGAAGAATTCACAATGGAGAGCCCAATATATACTTATGAAGTGCAGTTCTGAAAAGCCACTCTTCTTCTGGTGCTTGATCTGTGAAGCCTACAGCCAGCTCGTACATATCTCCAAGATGCTGTGTTTTACTGCCCTGGCAATAACCTACTCCTGGAAAGTAGCGACAGCACAATTATTCCCCTGCTTGGCTCTTGGCTTCATCCATTTGAAGTATGTCTGAGTCAGAAACTCCTCTGCTATGGCAGATTTTTGTTTCTTTACTCACCTGTTGCTCACAAAGGGTGAAATCAGAAGAAGAGAGCTGCTTTGGGTAGGTGCAGAGAACACAGGGAGAATTTGCACCAGAGAGCCAGAGAGCACCGGCCAAGAAAGGCATCAGACAAAACCGCAGCACCGGCGCTGTGTTTGCTAACCCAACACTGCCACATCTCCACTGACAGCCAGAGGGTATCAGGTTATACAGCAGCCATATTAGGTTCAGTAGCTTCTTTCAGCAAGTGAGGTGGGCCAAATGGTCACTACAGGTGGCTTACCTTTTCTCCAGCAGGCAAAGAGAGAGTGGAAACCAGGAGCTGGGAGGTGGGACCTCTTCCACAGGCAGCATTCGTGAAGAAGATGGACGGTGGTGGATCTCAGTGTTTTTCTTCTGTACTTTTTTTTCTAGGTATGGAGTTGGCGTTACTTTCCCCCTAGCAAATATAATTGCAGACCTCACCCTAGAATAGTCAATGGTCTTTTCAAGGCTGAAGATGGCCTGACTGTTTAAGCCCCCTCCCGAGCTTCATTATATAGTGTTAGAGCTGTTTTCACAACAATATTGGAAAAAAGATTCTGGTGTTTTGTGAATTACATGGTCTCGGGACAGCGAGCTGCACTGCAGATACATATCCAACACTTCCCAAAGTTTGAGAAAATTTATTTCTTTGTTTGAACCAGTCACCAAACATGAAGAAACACTTTGATCTTCCATTCCTAAAGCATAATCCTTCTGCAGGCAGAAGCGTCAGAGATCCATCTTAAGTATGTTGAGCTGCTGTGATTGTCTAAGGATATGAGGGAGGTCAAGGGAGAGGGAATAGTGATAAATTTATTAGGCAAACTGACAAAGTTGGAAGAAACAGACAAGGTCTGGGCGTCCCCAGCTCTCCTGGAGATCATGCAAAGTCATAAAGAAGCAGCTACATGTCCAAAAGTTTGTTTCCTACGGATGAATCAGTTGTTCTGATTAAGGATATCGCCTCGCTTTGCCACGTACCTTGCCTTGGTGTAAATTAGAATGTCTCTGGTGATATCGGTAAAGGTACAAAAACTGTAAGCAGCTGAGCATCTGGCTCATCCATTTGCAAAATGTTCAGGGATTACTAGAGGTTAAGCATACTCTATAAATGTCAGATGTCGACAGCATTACATTCAGCGATAATAAACTTTAAGCAGAAGAAAGTTCCCTTAAAATATCAACCTTTCACCCAGCAGTGCTCATTTAAGAGTTTAAAAGATGCTGCACATTACTGGCCCATAAATAATAGTAATGAAAAGGTCAAGCAACCTGTTAGGAAAATCTTACTGTTCGGTGAATGAGCTTTCTGAATCACCGTGGGTACGAAAGCCCGGTATTAGAGCTCTGCCTCATTTGTGTCCTGCCCGCCCCAATTCATGCTGCTAAACCCCGTCCTTGCTGAAATCTGAAATGATCAGATTTGGGTTAGGCAAAACTTTTAAACCGCTTTTACTGATGAGGTTAGCAATGTCTTCCATAAGAACGCTTTGCTCTTTCAAAAAGTGCCACGTCTTTTCCTCCTATGGGAAATTTTTCAAAAACTTTTGAAACAAATACTATGTTGGGGAAAAAAAAACAGCCAAGAAAGGAAAAAAGCTCCGGTAGAGATGAGAATACAGAACAGGCCCTCCAAAATAAAATTAAAACCTTTGGGAAAACATTGGCTTCAAATTTAAATAGGAAAGATTAGATTTTGTTGATTTCTTCATTTTTTCCACTGAAAGTAGCATTTTAAGAGTAGTTTTTTTAGACAGATTTAAAAATACAGAATTGGGAGCCAAGCTTGCAGGAGCTAAGTGGGATCCCCAAAGGTCAGAGATTTCTCCAGGAGTTCTGTGGTTGCCACGGTTTGGCTCCCACACAACCACCACTTGTTCATTTTAGGTGTTCAAAACCACCTCTCATCACCTCCTCTGTCTCCTCATTCCTCTCTTACATCAAATCTCACACTTTGCTGTGGCTATCGTGATAATTACATCCTCGAGTCTTCATCACCAGTGCAATTTGCTGTTGGACGAGTTTTTCCGATAGATGATATTTATTAGATCTTGCAGAAGTCCTTTAAGATGTTTGGGTTCAAACTGGTTTAAATAAAATAAGAAGCTGAACCCCAATCCTTAAAAATCTTCCACTGTGTGTTTAAAAGCAGAACTAAAGGCAAAAAGATCCAAAAGTTGCCCGCCCACTAAAATGGGGAAACTGTACTTCTCGGGTTTATTGCACCAAGAACATATTTTATTGTAAATTTTATTGTAAATTTTTTAAAGTATTTTTATTTTCATTTTATATTTAAAAAAACCCCCACAATTTGGGAAAAAATCAAGCGATATAAAATATTTCCTGACAGAATCAATCTAGTCTAAACATTTTTGAAGGCTCCACAGTACATTTATTCAGGCTGTTTCACTGAAGCTACGATTATAAGATCTGGCTCAGATCCACAAACCCCTTAAGACACCTGGCCTTAGTGCGCTCACAAAGATTTAGGTACGCAACATCCAGTTTTGGTTTTGAGCACATGAATTTGAAATTCAGTAAGGGAGATGCAGCATGTACCCCACCTTTCTCTCCTCCCTCCTCTAGATTCCAGCTGGAAATCATGTGTCTCCTAGAGCTGGGAAGGGAACGCAGGACTCACATCTCCTAATCCTCTACTAACCATCGAACCACTTTAATAAAAATATATTAATTCATACAGATGATCCAATATATTTTTTCCAATGCTGCCAAAAAGCAGTCTTTTTTCTTTTTTCTTTTTTTATTTTTTCTTTTTTTTTTCCTGTTGTTTCCAAAAGCTGACTATCTATGGGAAATAAAAAGTGAGTAAGAATTTACAGCAGGTATTTTATTTTCCCTGTTAGGTTGCAATAAAGATTAGGTAGGTCAGTGCTGTGCTGTTCAAAAGTTTATTTACTTCACACTGTGATTTCTCCTTGAAAGAGTAAGGGCAAAGTAACCTTTGGATCTTCAAAAGCTCTGGCACCGCTGTGATTACTCCAAGAGAAATTTGTATATTGTTCGGTTGGCAGCAAGCCGTTCAGTCCCGCAAGAGATTCTGCTAATAGCTCAGGTGAGCTGAGAAGAGCTACAGTTACTTGGATGTTTCTATACTGCATATCATTAATTAATCTACTACAGCTAGCTCTTCCTGAACCATTGTATATTCCCTGCTTATACGGTCTTATCGACCTGACCCTGGGGAAAATCAATTCTTGTAATCTATCTTATTACATTTAAATATATGTACAGAACTTGATATAGTACAACAGCAGTGGGGCTTGAAAGAGGCAAGGAAAAATGTCTGGGAAGGCAGAGAAAGGAGGAAAAGCAGATAACATGTTCATACATTGGGGTAAGCCCTGCAGATCTGCCCTAATTCAGCTTTTCCAAATTCACACCATTATAAACTACGAACCAGGTCTTAGGCAAAAGGGTCATACGCATCTCATGTACAACGTCATGCCAGCACAAGCTGGGGATGTACGTACCCAGAGATCCATGGCACATCTGACCCTCTTAAAGCCTCATCTAAGGATCCTGAAGTCTTACAAAAACCCTTGCAGTTCATGCTTTTAACTCTTGATGTCCCTGCTGCGTTGGCCCAAATACAATGGCTTTAAAAGCAAATCCATATTTTTTTATCAGTCCGATAAAACCTGTATCGTTATCTTGCTTTTGTTGTTATTAAGATCTGTTCTCATATTTAAATGGAAATTGGTAGATAAGATGACCTGAATTTCCACAAAGATTAGACTGACAAAACATATAAAAGGCTAAAAGGATGATCTGGGGACGTTCAGGATGGTCAGACTCACTTTGGTCCCTGGGAAAATCATGGTGCGATTCTTCTTGTAACATATTTCTGGGGACAGGAAGGAGAATAAAGTAATCAGGAAGGGTTAGCGTGGATTTACCAAGCATAAATCATGTCTGACCAATTTAACCAGGCTCTTCATGGTGGTGTATTTTAGGAGGACAGGAGACATTGGACGTTGAAGCAGGAGAGGTTCAGACTGCAAATAAGGAAAAACTTTGTCATGATGGGACCAGTCAGGCATTGGAAGAGGTTTCCCAGTGAGGCTGTGCAGATGAAAACCTCCATCCTTGGAGGTTTTCAGGGTGTGGGTGGACAAACCCCTCAGCAACTTGGTCTGATCTCAAGGGTGACCCTGCCTGGAGCAGGAGGTTGGAGTACAGACCTCCTGAGGCCCCTTCCAGCCTGAATGGTTCTGTGAATCAGCAGCTCCACAAGATCATAGGAGCAGCTAAGACACAGCTGCTGCCGTTAAGAGGATGGCAAAAGCTCCATTTCTACTTGGCGGACACACCAAATGTAAGCATCGCTCAGGTCTGACTTGAGGAATGGAGATGGGGAGTCAGGTAGCGGCCACCAAAATTTACTGGTGTGTGAGCAGGCGTTGCATGGGACGATGCTAAACTGCAAAGAAAACTTACTTTGGTCATTGCTGGTAGACTTGTCCCTGTACAAAAGGATCACGTGTAGATAACCGAAAACAGGAATTATACTACAGCCTAAAAGGAGATAATTGATTCTGTAGTCGTTATTTTTACTTTCATTAAGTGCGAGGAGTAATGAAACATCAAGAGATTAGAAGCTGACATGCAGGCACCACAAAAAGTCTCTAAAAACAGAGGGCGGGTATGGAGAGGCTGATTTGTAGAATAGATGGAATTGTTGTTATGAGCTGATTTTTTCTTTAAAAGCAGTGAATTCCTTAAAAATGGCCAATAAAAGCCCTGGAGAGTAGCCACCTAGGTAAAGGCAGCACAGAGCCCTCATTTCTGGTGTCATCCTGCTTTCAGCTATGCCTTCGCTTGAGGTGGAAAATGGGCGATGCTGCCACAGCAAGCTGAATCCAGAAAAGCCTTCCTGTGACCCAGAACCGCACTGGGGTAGGTTAAGGTGGGTGCAAGTGCCTGGGATTCGGCTAGTGTGCACCCAAATGGTGTGAAAACACAATTTTATAACGGGAATCGGTGCAGGCAATGAAGACGGGTCAGATAGGTGCCTTTCAGCCTTCTCCTCTCACAGCTTTGCCCCTCTCTTTTGTTTTCTCTTCGTAAGCCAACTTTAGAGAAGAGGGATAGGAAGATCTAAAAGCTTTGCTTGGGCTTCCTTCCCTCCGACAATAGAGACAATGACAAATCCGAGACGCTGCCAGCCCTCCTTCAAGGGCTGGATTGATGTCCCTGCCTCGTGGTTAGACCCAGCTGGGAGAAGGGGAATTAGGCCTTGTCTTTCAATTACTGCTGTTTTGCTCAGGGCCGCACATTGAAGCCTCCCAGCGGAGAAGTCCTTCTTACCGCTTATAATCTCTGAATTGTATTTGAAAATAAAGCTTTTAATTAAAACTGGCATTTCTCAGCTTCCCACTGGCAGCCGACATCTGCCTGCAAAAGAAATATCCTTTGTGACACTTGCGGTACAGAAGCCCGGCGTTAAAGGGAGTAAACTAATTCCCTGCTCTCCTGCCATCAGATGAGATGTGAGAGACAAGCTCCTCAACACTTACGTCCATTAAAGATCCCACGGCATTTCGCAGCAGCAAGGGGCTTAACCCCAGCGACCTGGCCGGATTCCAGCTCAAGTAATCTCCGTCTCAAATCCCTCCCCCGGCCCCGATGCAGTTCCTTACGTGACATAATCTCCTTCACTTCCCGTGCTCCATCGTTACGGGGAGCCGTCGATGCGAAGAGTTAAACAGCCGCTGGGTTGGCTCGTGGGTGACAGCGTTCCATAGGTGGGTCCTTCCACACGCACCCAAAAGCAATGCGATGGCATCTTCTCCCAACCCCGAGGCGTTGCCCCTGATCTGCAGACAAAGCTTGCAAAAAAAATTCATGCCCAAAGCAATGTTTAGGCTGAGTCTTCAGCAGCTGACGGGGACCATTTCGAATGCTATAACCTCACCGTTTCCATGATGCTGTCTGTATTAGCTCACTTAATTAACATTCAAGGATGTACAGAGCCTTAACAGTATTGGCAAAGTTCTTTAAGGACTTCAATTGCACAATGATACGATTGAATCCTCTTATGACATCTTTTAAATCTGATGGGAGTCTTTTTGTGTTTTAAGTGAGGATCTTGACATGTAAATTAATTTTATTATGCCTGTTTCTCCAGGGGTCCTGAGGGCAAGGCTTTTTCCTCTGCTCACAGTCGTGTATTCTGATGTGGGCTAATCGTCTCTCGTCCTTCTCCCCGCAGCAGCCTGCACTTCGGGCGTTTTATGTACCAAATCTGTCATGCGCAGCATAATTCTGGTGAGGGAGAACGGGGAGAGGGCAGATTAAAATGACTTATTGACAATGTCTCTGATAGTCGCATTAGAGGTCTAATGCTGTGAGTTTTACAACAAGTTTCATGAAGTCCTGGAATTCCATCAACCAAAAAAAA
>VUYV01000745.1:130005-167421 GCA_008711295.1 Anarhynchus alexandrinus | reverse complement strand
TTAAAGGTCCCTTCCAACCTAGAGGATTCCAATTCCATTAATTCTCCATTTGGAGAAAGGCACCGGTCCACTCTAAACAAAACCCAAGAAGCTGAAGTATGTATGCATGCGTATGTGAACACACTAAGGGAGAAAAGCCCATACTGAAGAAACAAATTGATTATTGGAGAGAAGGAGCAGTGTAAAGGAAAAAAAATAAACAAACAGTCCCACAATACCACCCCCACACCACAAGAATCAGGAGGAGACGCTGAACAGAGCACCTACAGCAGCACCACTGCTTCCAAAAGCACTGAGGTGGCAGACACTGCCCAGCAGTGCTTGTCTGAGAGCACTTACCCAGGATGTGAGCAACGGCTTCTACAAGATCCCGTTGACTGCCTCCTTCAGTTTTCACAGAGACCTTCTCTGCTAGCACAAAACTGGACATGACAGGATGAGGTTGATTCAGGAAGACATCAAGCACCTCCAGGCATGAGCTGATTTGCTGGGGAATGGTTCCCCCAACTACAACATCTTTGTTTCCCATGGTCTTCAGAAGGATACCCACATCACCGATGGCTCCCCATTGGATTGCCAGGCCTGGAGGAGAAATCAGAAGACAGAGCACACTAGGAAACTAACTAAAGCATATGGCAGCAACAAAAGGGAGTTTAAAAACAGCTAAGCAGAGGCCTGCATCTCCTTTGTACTGTTAAATGGTCAGTGTTTATTCACACGTGAATGACTCAGGGTAACAGCTAGGAGAGGAAACAGCCTTCAGCATTCATTATCGTTCCAGACAAGTGCACAAGTTTCTGGTGAGCTGGTTCTCCTCTGGATGTTTGGTGCGATAGATTATTCTGTGCAATGAGTAAAGTCATCTTACCTGGCAGTCCATCATGATGTCGCTGCTCACAGATGCGCTCCATGGTAGAATTGGCAAAGCCATAATTACTTTGCCCAGCATTTCCTCTTCCACAGCTTACAGAGGAGAACACAACAAAATAGTCCAGGTCTGGACACTTCTTACGAGTCACCCTTGGAGCAGAGCAGAAGAGAGAAACCCCATCAGAAAAACCTGCTAACTACATGTTACTGTGGAAGGCCCAAAACAACTAAGTTTGATCAGCTTTGTGACAACAAAAGCGGTTCATATTTGTCCCTTCTACAGACACTTACCAATCCAAATGAAGGGTGCCTGAATACTTAGGCTTGTTGACCTCCCAGAATAATTCTGGGGTCTGATTTTCAATCATGCCATCTCTAAGTACCTGGGGGGCAGGGGGGAAGGGGAAAGAGAAAAAAAACACAACAGTTTCTTCATTTAAAGCTGCCACATGGTTTGAGATATGACAGGATATCAGTACACAATGCATTTTTGTAACTTTACAGTACAGACACATCCTGAATGTCCTGAAATATGACAAGGATCATATGGCTTTTGGTAAGTCAGCTTTTTCCAGTACTGCCACTGCAGCCTTCAACTGGCAAGTTCTGTATAGGATTTTTCTCGTCCCCAGGGGTCTTGGGCAACATTCATCTTATCCCAGAACTGAGCTCACTGGCCAAATTCTGTTGCTTCCCAGGTCAAGGGACCAGACCCCTTAAGGCTTTAGTCAACAGATAAGGCCAAAGCAAAGTGTCCTTTGAAACACAGGCAGGCAATCTAAAACTGACTGCCCTCAGTAAAAAAGCCACTTGAATGGCTGCTGTCTCTTACAAGTCCTAAGTATTTTTGTAACTTACCACAGCCAAATTAAAGATGCCTCCAACTGGGCCAAGCTGCAAAGCTTCTTCTATCAATAGCTGTGTTCCTTCTAGTGTTCCAATATCACTGGTAGATACCAACACTTGGATTCCCAGTGCCTTCCACTCTTTAACACGTTTAGCCTGGTAGCCTACAAAAAATAAAGGTGAACAGTGCCTGGGATGAAGCATTCAAACCATAAGGCTTTGGTTAACCTGCTCCTTACGCTTTTCTGACTAGATAAGGACTGAACAGGGACTGATTCAGCTTCATGTTTTTTCTAATTTTCCTGTTATATAGTAGATAGAAATCACTTGAATTTCAGAAAAATTCTAAATAGATCAAAGTGGACAACAGAGTTGGGAGAACGTAAGGGGCAGGGTGAAGAAAGAGTACAACAGTGAAGGGAAATTAACGTGAATTTGGGTACTGAGACAGGAAAGAATGGCTGGATTAGAGCAAGGCAACAGATTATAGTAACACAGCCAGAACTTGAGAAGTATTTCCTCTATGTGTTTGCACAAGTGGTGCAATTACTAACTTGCCGATAGAAAGAAGAAATCTATAGAGACCGAAAGAAGTTTTGTTATGGTTGAATTTGTATGAGGAAACACTGAAGACTACCACTGATAAGAAATCTCAATGCCATGACTGTAATCAAACTAATGGCTTAAAATTGAGTAAAAATGCTTACTGATATTATCAGATAGCAGGGCTCAACTGTAAAGATGAGCTATCTGAAGGAGCAAGAGCAACCATCCCCACATATAGCTTGAAGGACAGAGTATCTTTAGCAAAGAGTGTATAGGCCTTTCCCTGTGGCATGTGATCCACCATGCTACAGCCATTGGACAAGTCAGTGAGGTGGCTGGATACAGACTTTGTAGAGGGGGTAAAAGTAAAGCTGCATTAAAAATCCTGGGTAAGGCATAAAATGGGTTGATAGAATTAGGAACCACAAAAACCAGAAAAGACATAGTTGGAAGAGAGGTGTAGTTAAAAGATACTTCCTCCTTTAGAATAAAGGGGACACCAGCTTGTTTGAAGTGAGAGAATAAATACATGAGAGGAAACAAAAGGGATCAAGACATTATTATTTGCTAGTAGGACTCTCAAAAATTGAGAGAAACTACAAATTAAGGGCTGTTGAAAGGCAGTCACGTTCCCTGTTCCTTTACAGTTTTTGCTTACCAGTTCGTATGCCAGAACGAGATGTCAGTATAAGCTTCTGTGCTCCTCTCTCAACTAGCCACTGTGCCAACTCAAGCCCAAATCCTCCTAGGCCCCCTGTGATGATGTAAGACTTGGTAGGTGGACAGGAGGTTCGGGAGATGGCAGAGATTTTAACTGGCTCAGACCTTCTTAAAAGAGGTTCCTTTTCCTCTTCTTTGACCTTTCCCCCACAAAGACAAAAAAAAAAAAAAAAGAGTAGTTAAGATCAGATTAAGGAACGCATTTCTTATCTTTCCATGCTACGCTCCTCCAGACAATGAGAGTTAATCTTGTAGAATCAGAGTGACAGACTTGACAGTTACATACGTTACAATGTCAGCAGTAAAAACCCTAACTTTGTGCTGTCCTAGTTATACAACTTCAACTGGATCAAAATATCCAATAAAGTCACCCACAGAAGATGACAGATGCACCAGAGAACCAAAGTCATTATCTCATTACCTTGATCATAACTTTGCCAATATGTTTTCCTTGTGCCATGAACCTGAAGGCAGCTTCTACCTCTTCTTTGTTGAAGACTGTACTCCTCAGGGGCTTTACTACACCATCTTTTATGCCTTTCACCAACAACTCTGATACTACTTCCCACTCTTGGTTTCCATCCTCAAAGATTGCATCTAGTAGGATCCCATGAAATGCCACATTCTTGAGGAAGAGAGCCATTCCTAGAAAAAGCAACTTGGTTATCACTTCATTCTGCGGACATTTCAAGACAGAGTCTATCTTCTGCTTCAGAAACATTTCTGTGTAGGTCAGTAGTGTAAAACTGAGGAGTAAAGCAGTCATTAGTTGCTAAAATATACTCTCCAAATGCTCTATTAATTACGTTGTTCTCTTAAAAGCAGACCAGTTTAACAGAAACTGGACTCACAAAAATTGTGAGTCAAGAGGACAAGCTATAACATGGTCAGTCTGATATTAAAAAGGACGTTTTGTGTATAGTGACAGCTAAGTTAGTCACAGAGGAGCTAGAATCCCATGTACATCCTGTCCATCTCCACAGCAGTTTTCTTCTTCATAGGATGTTTTCCATGATGCTAGGTGTCATGGTTTAACCCCAGCCAGCAGCTAGGACCACACAGCTGCTCATGCAGTTCTCCCACTTTTCCCCCAGAAGGGGAGGGAGAAAAAGGGGGGGACCCCCCCCCCCCACCTCGTGAGTTGAGATAAAGGCAGTTTAATAGGATAATAACAGAAAAGGAAAAAAAACCCGTAATAACGATGATACAAGTCACTCTCACCACCCGGTGATTTGGCAAAATTGGCACCTTCCCCAGCAGTGATCATGAATTCCTGCCCCCCAGCCAACCCCCATTTATATACTGAGCATGACATCTATGGTATGGAATATTCCATTGGCCATTTCATTGTTCTGTCTAGGATCCTTCTCAGCTTCTATGGGAATTCTGAAAAGAGTCCTTGGAAAGTATAAACATCACTTAGCAACAACTAAAACAATGTGCATTACTGACATTCCTTCCACAGCAATCACTAGAATGAAAATTAACTCTTTACCAGCTGAAACCAGGACACTAGGATCTTTTGAAATTTAATTAGAGTAAGAAAGGAGACTGGCAACACTCGCTATATGCAATCACTCTACAACAGGAGAACATTCTTGTAATTTTTTACTAACAGATTACAACATTCAAATTTGTTTTCCCATCCAAGAGAAGTCAGGCTAATCTTGCCCCTGTGCCACCAAAAACTCAGAGGTGTTGTTGACTCTCTTGAGGGACAAGAGGCCTTGCAGAGAGATCTGGATAGACTGGAACACTGGGCAACCAATGACATGAACTTTAACAAAAACAGATGCCAGATTCCACACCTGAGACCAAGTAATGCTGGATACAAGTATACATTGGGAGAGGAGTGGCTGGAGAGCAGCCCTGCAGAAAGGGACCTGGGGGTGCTGGTCAGGAGCAGCTCAACAGGAGCCAGCAGTGCGCCCGGGCACCAAGAGGGCAAACTGCATCCCGGGGGGCATCAAACACAGCATGACCAGCTGGTCAAGAGAGGGGATCATCCTGCTGTATTCAGTGTTGGTGCGGTCTCACCTCCGAGGACTATGTGCAGTTCTGGGCCCCTCAATTTAAAAAGAACGTGAAGGTCCTTAAATGGGTCCAGAAGAAGACAACAAAGCTGGTGAAGGGCTGGAAGGCATATCCTATGGGGAGCAGCTGAGGGCTCTGGGTTTGTCTAGTTTGGAGAGAAGGAGGCTGAGGAGCAAGCTCATTGCTCTCTACAGCTTCCTGAGGAGGGGATGTGGAAAGGGAGGTACCGATCTCTTCTCCCTGGGATCCAGGGACAGGACACATGGGAATGGCTCAAAGCTGCCTCAAGGGAGGTTCAGACTAGACATTAGGAAACATTTCTTTACTGAAAGGGTGGTCAAACACTAACGGACTTCCTAGAGAGGTGATTGATGCACCATGCCTGTTTGGGAGGCATTTGGAAAACACCCTTAAATAATATGCTTTAATTTTTGGTCAGCCCTGAAGTGGTCAGGCAGGACTAGATGATCATTGCAGGTCCCTTCCAACTGTAACTATCATATTCTATTCAAAATGGCACAGATATTTACTGAAACAACAAATCAAGGTTCACTCAAGATCAGGTTCTCTGTAGTTATCTGAAAAAATTCCCATTACTTTCACTCTACAAATGATCAAGTTTACCCAGAACGGAGTGCAAAACTGCAGCTTGTATAGCTATGAACTTCATTTGCTAAGTTTCATAGCGGACTCATGTATTACAAATGGACATGCCAGATCCCAAAAAGTCAAGACCAACAGATCTACGAAATCTACAAGCTAACAGATGCAGTAGTAAACAGTGCCATGTGAAATGAATACTGCTTCTTACTACCTTCCTGTCCAAACACTTTGTAGGCAACATGTCCTATACTGATTTTAAAGACAGACTTTGAGGAAGATAACTTAATTATTTTGCGTGTTTAATGCAGGCTTCCAGAAAAATGCTGAGTATTATGCTTCTTCAAGAAGGTATTTGTTGAAAAGACTACATAAATTGTTACTGATAGAAGTGAAACAAGCATTCCAGCTAAAAGCTTTTCTAAATTGGAAAATTAGTCTCTGTTAAGCTAGTATATAGGTTTGTGCTTGCTTAAGCCTAATGGATGCATTTCCCGATGTCCCATCTTACCAAGCTGACTGTTGTTAGACAGATCGAATTTGCCTATTTCCAAAAAGCGCCCATGTCGAGCAAGACAACGCAAACTGGCTTGGAGCTTCTCTTCTGCCAGAGAATTTAACACGAGGTTGACACCTGCAATGAAAGGAGAAGGAACTATTTAATAAACTCAGCTCCACTGAGAGCCTAACCATGTATTCTAGTGACTCATTTTGTCTTTAGAAAGTGCAACTGCATAATGTGGTATAGCTGACTAAAGAATGAAAAGTATTCCTTGAACTTACCTTTTCCATTGGTAACTCGCAGTATATGTTGCTCAAAGGTAGTACTTCGGGAGCTGGCAAAGCTATCAGCATCCAGTTGTGGGAATCTTGCTTGGAGATACTCACGTTTCTCAGTGGAGCCTTGAAGTAGAAGACAGGTTGAACGATGCCAGTACATTTTTTTTTTTTTTTTTTTATGATGAAACAGCCCATTTTCATCTGCACATCTTTTCCCAAAGACTGTAAGTCTGAGCAGCCATCAAGCACTTGCTTCAGATCTCTCAGGCTCTCAAGGTGTCAAACCTTAGGACAAAGGCTGTCTAGCTGTTACTGCTCATTTATGAGCTAGAGCAAGGACCAGACCAAGCCTTTCCATGAATAGACATTCTTTGATCACATTACTGAATTTAAAGTCAAGAAGCCTTGCTTCTCTTCCGTACTTTTGATTATCTACCTCAGTACACTATACAAATTTGTCTGTGCTGTGGAAGTTTCAAGCGCATAGTCAGTAGCTGTATCTATCATGTATCCTGTTCTCAGTCTAGAAACTAGATCGATGTTACAGGAGATCATATTGGGGGAAAAAAGTATACACATAAATATGTATTTTTATATACAAACACATGCAAGCGCAAACACACACTTCCTCTCTCTATTTATTTTCCACCCCCCACCCCACATTGGGCCCTCAGTACTCACCTACAGTAGTAAAGACACGGCAGCCCATGCTCAGGGCAATAGCAATGGCTGCTTGGCCCACACCTCCTGAGCCAGAGTGAATAAGGATACTCTCACCCTTCTTTATACCACCTCGAACCACCAAGGCATAATAAGCAGTGGCATAAACCACAGGCACTGAAGCTGCTTCTTCCAGAGTCCTAAGGAAGAAAGTGAAAGAGAGAGATCTTTAGCCTTGGAAAAGACTACTAGATTCTCCTGATGAAATTTGCTTTACTGCAATGGAAAGGTTAAACTGCCAAGACAGACCAAAAAGTATAAATGGTTCTCAATCATACAGCAGACTGCCACAGCTGCCAAGCACAGTGTTATCATTCTGCAAAAGTATTTTAGTAACTAACCACTAACATAACCAACACCAAAATCCCAGCATATACTGAAACACATGGAGCTAAGAGCCCAAGAAAGAGATGAGAACCTTGTGCAAGCCACTGCACAAAACCCAGCACTCAACTCCTGCAGTGAATCTAAGCCAAATCCTACAGCTGCTCAGGAGACTATGGCTCTGTTATCATTTCCCAGAAGGGAATCTACCCATTGTGCAGTCCTCCGGTCCGATCAGGGCTGTCATCAGCCTCAGGCAGGAAGGCAAATCATAACCGCATACACAAACCCAGAAACAGAAGTTGACCTACCAGTTTTTAGGCACCTCCCACAGAAATTTCTTGTCGCAGTCTACCACGGTAGCCAGCCCCTTTGCTGGCAGCAGTCCCATCACCCTTCTTCCAGCCAGGTCCCGTCCTGAGAACTCCATGCCCAGCATGCACTGCTGCAAAGCCCAGTTACCTGGAAGAACATACGCATCTTTTACAAAGGAAATTTCTCTTCTAAAATCCCTTGGTCAAGAATTTACTACAACGGAAGGCCCTGAAAGTCGGAACCCCAGAGACAGAAAAGGTGCTGTCTACTATGCACACAGTTCACAAGTCACCATAGTTAATTTCTCACTCTTAAGAAGAGTAGTGAAAGAGGACTTGGTCTTATTAAATCTTACTCTTTATCCTTGATGATACTGCTTTAGTTTCCTCTTTGAAAGAGAACTGTACATAAACTAGAAAGGATGATAACAGCAAACAACGGTTTACTGTGAAACCTTAGTTTTTGCAAACACCCATTTTAGGTAGGGACTAATCTCAGTCACGAATTGAAACCCAGCCCAAGTCAAGTTGCCCATAAGAGTCTCCAAACACACTTTTTCCATGCGTGGCCCCCCCGCTGCTCTTTCAATAGAGCTTTAAAACCATTCAGTAAACAACACATTAATTCTTAACTCCCTATGAGGCAAGATATGATCACCTCCATTTTGTAGACAGGAGATTACTTCACCTTGCATTTTTCTCCCCTAAAAGCAAAGCATGACCAGTAGCATGGCAGCATGAAACTTCAACATTCTCACCTTGGTATGCACCTTGCCCATCTCTGGAACCACCATCAAGTTGTTTCACCTCACACTTGATATCTATGCAATAGGGCTAAGTAATGTTTCCTCACAGCAAGGTTTATTAATTCTGCCATATGAAAAATGGGACTGCAACTGGAAGTAGAACTTAGAAGTTTTTGGTGTACAGTCCTGCAGCGGGGCTATACTTCCTTTTCAAAAGTATGCTTTCTTGCTAAACAAAAACTGATATACGCTTGAGCCGGTGCATAGCTAATATTCAGGAGATTATGTGAATAAATTCTAGAACAGAACATAAATACTTTTTTTTTTCCTAGTATAATTTTAACTCACCAGGGATAGCATCTGGAGAAAGCTTTCCTGTGGCCAGCATAATGTCCCGGAAATTGAGAGATGCATAATAGACTTTGCAGAGTTGGACATTGGGATTAGTTGTGTGGAAATGCCGAAGTGGGGAGACAATCCAATGAAGAGATGAGAGGTCTCCACGAGTCAGTGCATTTACATAGGCATATTCTGTCAACTCCTGAGGTTGTGCTGCAGAAGGAACAATAAGAACTTTACACACATTAACACAGGCACACTCTTTCCAGAGCGAGTAAAATTCCTTGTGTAATTGCTACCTCCTCCTCCTCCATTTGCCCTCTAGAAAGCACTTTTTTACCATGCAATTCTATTCATACCCCAAATAGCTCA
This sequence comes from Anarhynchus alexandrinus, assembly GCA_008711295.1. Classification (NCBI taxonomy): domain Eukaryota; kingdom Metazoa; phylum Chordata; class Aves; order Charadriiformes; family Charadriidae; genus Anarhynchus; species Anarhynchus alexandrinus. The sequence goes on along the minus strand of VUYV01000745.1, from coordinate 158,210 downwards.
TCCCACCTCCTGGCGCCAGAGCATGCTACTGTTTACTCTGAGCTGGAGCAGAAGAATTCAAAATTATCCATTAAAAAATAATAATAAGAAATAATTGTAGGAATAACAGGTACTAATTTTCTATTCAAGTCCATTCAGTCTCAAGGCCTTGCAAGTGATCCTCAGACCTCAAAGGAGTTACCTTGCTGCAACGAGAGATGCCTGAAGGAGCCCCACTTTCCATCACGATACACATTCATCACCAGGTCTCTCTGAACAATCTTCTGCATCTCCAGGGAAGAAAGACTCGTGGGTGGAACAGTGGATGAAGGGTTCAAGTTGGAAACAAACACACACCTAGAAGCCAAGAGTTGTCATTTTGTTTGTTTTGCTATAGGCTTGAAAAGAAGTGAACAGAAAAATATCTCATCTCCAACTGTGACTCAAGGCCATGCTTACGTACCTGATTCTGTGGCCTTCTGCTTCAAGGCGAAGGCAGTTCACCATTCCCAAAATTCCCGAGTTCCCACAACTGGTGGCAGTCAGCCACACAGGCTGCTCTGATGGGTCAGCCAAGATCTCCTACAGGGACAAACCCCAAACTGTTTTATTAGGAACCACAAAGGAAACAGCCCTCATATCCTTAACACAGAGATGAATAACTTCTATTTTAAGAAAAGTAACTGAACACACACACTTCTTTTAACACTGCTAAATATCTCATTTAGGAAGCGTATGATTTGGAAATTCAGATATCTAGGACACAAGAATTCTCACCTTTAAGGATTCAACCCACTTAAAATGGGTCTCATCTACTGGCAGAAAAATGGGTGTTTTGGCAGGGACTTGCCGGCGACACAAGAAAATAACAGAGCCAAAGAATGATTTCTTCATAGCAACCAGATTCAGTGAGGCTTTGCTGAATATGCCCTCCCACTCTGCCTGTCAAATCGGGTAAAACAACAGTTAACAGGAAAGTCAAAAGTCAATTAAAAATACAAGTCACATCCATACTTCATGTTGAGTATCCTCAAAGACTGCTTCACCAGGAACAACAGGCACTGTCCACCTCTTTCTTGCTTTTGCTCGAAATCTTGGATCTATTCTGTATTGTCTCAGTACAAATGTATATTTGATTAACATAACAGTATTTTATCCATGTCTACACTATTCCTTCTTCACTAAAAGATCTTCAGAAAGCAGTAATACAAGTATCTTGAAACCCTGGTTAGAAAACTAGTCTTACCATGCTAAAACGTGTGCAAAAAACCAGAGCAGTGACCATGATGTCAAATCCCATAGGGTATTTGAATACATCTAGAATTTAATTCCAGCAGTAAAGGCACACCTCCAAAAGACAAACAGAGATTCCAACAGAGAAAATAGCAGAACTGGAAACACTGAATTTAGATGTTACCAGTCTACCACATAAGCCCTGTCTGCAACAGAAGTAAAGCAGGACAGAGGAAACAAAAACCCAAGTCATCTAAACCACAGAATCATAGAATGGTTTAGGTTGGAAAGGACCTTGAAGATCATCTAGTCCAATCCCCCTGCCATAGGCAGGGACACCTCCCACCAGACCAGGTTGCCCAAGGCCACATCCAGCCTGGCCTTGAACACCTCCAGGGATGGGGCCTCAACAACCTCTCTGGGCAACCTGTGCCAGTGCCTCATCACCCTTAAAGTGAAAAACTTCTTCCTAACGTTTAATCTAAACCTGCCCTCTTCCAGTTTAAATCCTTCAGCTGCAGGGGGTAGGGAGAAGCAACCAACCACTAGCAAGGAAGAAGCACTTATAACACGTGAGTTACATTGAAATAGCATTTCAGAACAACAAGAGAATGAAAATATGTGTTTGACATATCCAGAAATACTGAAGGTCTAGTATCTGAATGAAATAAAGATGACTTCAGCCTCTTAGAAAAGCGTCCATTTGCTTCTCACATGGCAGGCATAAAACAGTGGAAGGTTTTTTTACAGCATGATGCCTCATATCAACGACTAGGGACAGTGTCCCTATCTAGAAAACAAAGAACTATGTTAAGTCCTGCCCGCTCGCCTATGTAGTATCATTTTCTTTAGAGAAGGTGCATTCAACTCACATGTATCTCACCCAAGAGATTTGCTAATACCAGGCTACTGACACTTATGACAGATATAGGTTTTAAGTTATCAGCTTCAGTAGCACCTCACAGTCTTTTTATCCCCCTCTTCACTGGGTAAGATGCAAATCCAGAGAACTCACCCTTTCTCTCAAATCTCCTTGAAAAATTTTTGCAGAAATTGAAGGGCTAGAATCCACGTGATTGCAAAATTCAAAATCCAACTACCACACTCCAGAATTACAAGCAAAAGTTAAACTATTACAAGTGTTACTCTCTTACTCTAAAAGAAGAGCTGAGAGGCTACAGCCACGCAAATCAGGAATAAAGTGTATGTTCTCTAGAGGGGCAGTTTCCCCACTACTGCTTAGTCTAACAGCTCCCGAGAGAAAGTGATGTCCCAGTTTCCACCCTTACCCAGCCACTCACTCTCCTCCTCTTGTGGAGATGAACTAATACCAATGCTGGCACATTATACTGGTTTGCAGGCATAAAGCAGACACCCTGCACCTCGCTCTCCTACTTCCAAGGGCTTATTTTAATGTGTCTCATTATGGGATCAGATAGAGTGGAGAGGAAGGGAAGGAAGGAGGAAGGCGGGGTGGGGGAGTACAAGAGAAAAGCCTTCCTTGCTGGGAGCACTTCAACGTTAGAAGTGATTAACCAGGTTGTAAAGTCTCACTCCCAGCAGTGATATCAAAAGGAAGAGAGATATTCTGATACTGAAGCATTTTGGGATCCTACAGTGATAAAGTTGTACCCTCACCCAACAATGCAGCACATTATTTTTATTTTGGTTACAAAGGAATTGTCCTGGCCAGTGTTCTCATAGATTATATAGATATACAAATGACAACAAATAATTTTCAATGCATTAAGGCCCCCCTGACTGAACTCACGGTTTACTCTCCCAATCTAGTATGTGGAAATTCACAACTCTGAGGAATTGTTTTTACATATTCCTGAAGAGGGCCTCAACAGAGACCGATGTAAGTGATGCCTGCTCAACATTCATCACAAGAGCTTTGGCAAGCAGCAGACTTCAGACTATCCACCAAGAAAGTACTTCTCCTTCCAGGAGGCTTACCTCACTCCGGAAGCTGTGTTTCTGCTGTAGATCTGGACTGGTAAGGAAACTGACAATTTCTCCAAGAGTTTGTCCTTTAAGAAGGGTGTGTATCAAAACGAACCCTCCTTCTTTGGCTGCAGCTGCCAAGTTGGACAGAATTTCAGTGGCGTTCCCTAGAACACTTGTTGAACAGTTGCATACCACCAGGTCAGCATTGGTCAGATTTCCAGAGGGAAGGTTAGATGGATCCCACTGGCTAAAGGAAACTCCAGCATCTTGTAGCTCTGCTTCCTTCGCTGAAAGAGTTTCCAGGATGCAGTCAGTGGCAGTGTAGTCCACCTGCAACAGGGGCTGAGCATTCAGAATACTTTTGACACGAGAGAACAGATGCCCACTTTCTGCAAAAGCCTGCAATAAAAGAAGGGGAAGGAAAAGGGAAACCAAGTTGAAACACGAATGATATCCAGAATTATAATTGTAACAATAGAAGTATGCGATCAGGTTACTGGAAGGCCTGGAAACACTATCTATAGTCCCATCCCGGGCTTCCAGCTAACCTCTACTATCTTCATCCTGTGACTGATCATGTTCTCCAATGCCACATCCAGGCAAGTCTTCAACTCTGAAGAATCTAGTAATCCATTGAGAAGAGGGTCATCCTGGAGGTGCATTTTCTCTCGAGTCACGATCTGTTCCAGCTCAGAATGGAGGTTTCCATTCAGTTCCAGACGGCAGATTTCAGCAAGGATATGCTGAAGGCCCTTCTGTACGGGTGAGGGCTCTGCAGCAGCCACTGCTGTTTCTAGTCCAGGGATAACTAATTTGACGCCATGCACCGCCACCTTAGCCTGTAAATTCAGGATTAGATCTATGGAATAGAAGGGGAAATTAAAGGAAGAGTCAGATTTTCCAAAGGTCTTTCTTTTCCTCTTTGCCATACCACTGATTTGCACCACAGATTACAGCATCTTGTATCATTAGCCTAGCCACAAAGATTCAGTGCGTGCTCCTGTACATTCACATGATTATGGATTGTGCAGTAGTTGCAGCCCTCAAACAAGCAGGCTTTGTGGCAAGACAGTCTAAAACACCAAAATTACCCGTGCCAAGACTGACTGAAAGAGGGCAACTAACAGAAAACCTCTGACTGATTTAGGGAGTTGTGGAGGGAAATCTTAAGTTTCTGCAGATACTAAAATACTTTTTTGCTTTACAATCGGATGGAAAATAGCTCAGCCTGAATGAAATCAGGAACAGCATTACAAAAAAGTGAAATAGAAATCCCACTACAATATATGTAAAAGACTTTGGGGACAGTATTTGGACACTGCAGGAAAAAAAATAAATCTTTAAAATTTATTGCCAAATCAAAGGATGTGTGAAGACACTTTACGAATATAGAATAACAAAATGGCTGTCTCAAGATACAGCAAGATTCATTTAGGGTGACAGAGCACTGGAACAGGCTGCCCAGGGAGGTTGTGGAGTCCCCTTCTCTGGAGATTTTCAAGACCCGCCTGGATGCAGTCCTGAGTAATGTGCTCTGGGCAATCCTGCTTTGGCAGGGGAGTTGGACTAGATGATCTCTAGAGGTCCCTCCCAACTCTGAAAATTCCGTGATCACATCCAAAAAAAAGTAACTTTTTTTCCCCTTTGATGAAAAGGCACTTAAAGTGATGAGCTAAGTGGATGTCTCCCCATGCAAAAAGCACTGTACTAGGCCACCAGTTTCACAATAGACTGAGCTGCTCCCATTCTATTCTTGAAGCAAACACAAATATTTTTTTGGCGTGCCTCACTAAACCACTGTCCCTCCTTTGATATGCTCTGGTGCCCACAACCAAATGGGAACAGACATGTTAGCTTACCCATTTTGGCAGTTCTCAGGGAAAGACAAAACAAGAAAGCTAAAGACTTGAGGAAGTAGGATCTCCTGCCAGTGTCTAAAGCAACTGGGCTGGATTTCTCCTCAGAGAAGACGATTTGTGCCTCTCTGCTTGCAGAGGGGGTTGTGCCATCTGACACTGCATTGACTGCTACAGAAGGCAGATGCCCCTCCTACACTACTGGGCTTTACTCCTACCCACATTCTAGAGATACTTGAGGCAGAAGTAGCTTTTAGCTTCTAGCAAGCATACAAACATAGGGCTCCCACTGAAGTCTTCTACACAGACCAACACTTTATTTCTTGGATGTTCAGAAGCATGAACAGCTTCTCTCAGACATTTCTTTCAGGCTTGAAGATTTCCCTAGTGTGACAATAAACCAATCCCACTCTACCTTTGCAGTGCTCCAGATAAGCATGAAGGTGGACACTGGAAGACAAACAGTTACTCTCAGTATAGGGCACAAAACAGAATTTTTCCAGGGTGGGAGGGATCCTTTCCTGTTGTCGTCGTGGTGCCACAGAAGCATGAAGACCACTGATCTGAACGCCTCCTGCTTTAAGGCTGCCAAGACAGCGGTCCACAACAACATCAAAAGCTGGAAGACATGAAAAAAAAACGTAAGTTTGCATCAAACACTACAAGTATTTTATTCAAGGTGATCAGATGAACAGTGCTATGTCAGACTGTTGCACAACAGCAGCTTCTGTTACAAAGCTGCAGAATAGCTTGGAGACTAAGAGGGCTCCCCAAAGTCCATCCTACTTCTTAGGAAGTCATACATTCATCCACAGAGCAGTCCAAGCAACTAGCAAAAGCCCAAGCATGAGACGTTACCTTCTACATTGTCCTGGTATTGGCACACCTGCTCTTGATGCAGCACTGGGTCAATAAACACTGACCGAATCCTGGTGGGTAAGCGTAGACTGCGCCCAGTCTCAGCTACGATTATCACGTGTAGCAGGGTGTCAAGGAAGGTCACCCAGTTCCCATTCCAAAGAACTTTCCCTGTGTTTGCTGCAGAAGAGAAGGGGGAAGCCTCACTGTGATTTTTGTCATTCAGCAGATGCCAGAAGTCACTGCTTATCAAATGCAGTCTGCTGTATCTACCCAACCTCCCCCATAAACTCCAATAGTCAGTTCTACATTGGAGATAACAGCTTTCCCAATGCTCTGTCAGAACACTTGGTTGTTTGCCATTATCACACAAAGTATAGTTATCGCACAAAGCAGTCAGGTGTACCGCTAACACAAGCGGAATTAAAAGATCAAATATTCATCATCTTTCTATAGAAAGTAAATTCACCTTCGCTGTCGCATTCCAGAACACCCTGGAAAGTTGGTCCATAATTATATCCACGCAGATGCAGCTCTTGGTAAATGTCATCTTTCAAGAGGCTGGACTTTGAGCTCATGCCTACTTGAGTCTGAAAGTCAACTGGCTGGTTATGGAAATTCTTCAGAGCAGTGTTTTCTAGGGGGGAAATCTTCCCTGATGGGCACAGTGGCAAGAATAAGAATCATCAGTGTCCATAAATAATGGATTTTAGTAGGACTGTGCATACAATTACACTTCCTTCACTTACCACTCACAGCCAGATTCCCATTCCCTGACACCTCAAAGCAGCGGGAAGCAGGCATGAGTCTTACTTCCAGCTGTACTGATCCTGCAAGAAACATTGAGGAAAAGTCAGGGCTGTGAGGTCATTCATTGGTACCATCCTCGAGCAGAGCTTTCTCTTTCACCATCTCCAGACTCACTGTGCACAACATGGAATAAAGATGACCATAACACATGCTACTTGACTGTCTGAATTCAATTCTTTGTTCAGTCATATTGCACTCTTCTTTATATTCTTGCTCCTGTGTTCCTCCTCAGTGTACCCTTGCATTTCTTTCCTCCCACTCCCTTCATCTTCATTACACAGTTGTACCAGCACTCCTCACTCACCCTTTTTGGGAAGGATAGTTGCCTGATGAATTGTGACATCCTCAAACACAACAGCCATTTGCTCCATCGCCATGCCAAGAGACCGTGCCAGAGTTCGCCAAGCCAGCACTAGGTACCCAGTTGCTGGGTACAGGACTCTGCCATCAATGCAGTGACCAACCAAGTAGTGGTCAGGAGAGTCAGGACTCACATCTATCAAAGAATAAAGAGCAGAATAAAAATACAAACATCCTAATAAGGAGGTCTTTTCCCCTCAATGTCTGTAAGAGGTTCTACTGGTTTTCCCAACTATACAGTTCTTCAAAATACTGCAAGTCTGAACCAAGACAGTTTCCTGCTCTGTTCATATTCTTTCATCTCATTTCAGAAGCATATCCCAGTCTTTCTCAATCCAAACCAAACCTTAAGCTTCAGAAGATGGCTTCAAGGATGCTGCTTTGAGTATCCTTTTCCTAGTTTTACAAAAGAAACGCAGCAATAAAGCAGGAAAGAGATAAACAAACAAACAAAAAAATCCAAACAGGCAAACACACCAATGTTGTAGACTGAAGCAGATGCAGAGCCTTTGGAACCTGCTGGAAAGTCTTCAGCTTTTGGAACATCCCAGTCCTGGCTGTGGTCCCATTTGATGTATGGAGAAATAAGGGGTGTTCCCACTGGGACAGGGTATTCCACAAGTGGGAACAAGTTATTTCCAAGAACATTTATCCTAGGAAGACAAAAAGGATCAAGACAATGTGTGTAGGGGGAAGGGGAAAAAAAATTGACCCTAATACTTAGAGGTCAGACAGTAATTAGTCTTGGCTTCTGTGTGTGAGATTTCTCCAGAAGTACCATGAACACTTACTGCAGCTAAATTTGTAATTCTACAGTCTACAAGATGCAAAGTTTATTTCCAAGAGCTAGTTCCAGGTTCCTAGACCTCTAGAATGGGACTCCTTGTTTAAAGGTATCTTCCCAGCCCAAGCACTCTCTAACCCAAGGCAACATTTCATAAGTGAGTAGGTTTAAATATGTAAAGCACAGATGTAAACCCCATTTTTTCCAGGTGTGTTGAAGGACTGTTTCAATCTTTGTGAAGAGATGCATGCTAGAGAAGGGACTTGAATTCCCTCCTAACTGATACCCCACTCACCCTCCTCCCTTAGTCTCCTTACCCAGTTAGATGAATCTTTCCAGTCTGTGTTAGGAAGAACTCCAAATTATTTTTGTGATCTTTCTTCATCAAAGGTAGAATGGTGCAAGTTGGTTTCAAAGTTCTCCTCAAGATAGCCTGGTCAAGTAGAGTCCATAAATCACTGGTGGAAGGCATTACTTACTACTTTGTCTCTGAATTTTTCTCTATAGAACCCAAACCTCTTCTGTTTCTGTGCCAACAGTTCTGTGCTAGGTGCTAGAACATACACCATTTTGAGAGGCAAAAGGAAGAGCAGCACAACACCCTTCCAGCAATCCAAGAAGTTGCACATCTGGTAAAGCAGAACCTACGTAATATTCATGAAATTCTGCCAAAACACAAATCTCCCTTTCCCAAGCAGATTGTCAAGAGGAATCAAAAGCTGCACTTCAAGAACTGCAAGATCACTCTCTCAAGCCTCCCACTCACACGCACACACCACACACTCCCTCCAGCTTTAGGCCCTTACTCCCTGGAGCAGCCCTTTTTAGTCTGAAGCATCCTAGAGCATTTTCCAAGTGACAGCTATTAAATCACAAAAACACAGTCTTGAACATCTAACCCAACTTACATCTTCTCTTCAATTTGGTTCCATGGTCTTTAAATGGGAGAAGGAAGAGGGGAAGAGAGAAGCCTCTCTCAAACCCTCAAACCCAGCTGATAAAACCTTTAGTCACTTGCATTAGAGTGAAAAACTGTAAAATGATTTTAACATGAAATGCAAAGTGTTTTTTATAGAGAAAAATATCCACCTAATTTAAAAGCCCTGTTCTGATTCTTCCTTCAAGACACTTTCAAAACACAAATAAGACTAACATGACACAAAAAATACACACCAGATTGGAACTGAGAAGCACTGTATAACTATTACATTTAATTCACAAGTAACTATGATTTTTCTTAACACTTTTCTCCTCTTGCATGCCACAGACCAAATAAAGAGACCAGTCCTTGAGCCTTAAGGGACAGGCACAAGACCCCAGCACTGATCTCGTGGAGCAAGTGCATCCTAATGCACCTCATGTTCTGCATTCTCTACTATGGAGCTAATTCCACAAAAATCAATTCTTACCAGATGGGGAGAAAGGAATAATGATCTGATCATTAGGGGAAAGGAGTTTATGAAGAGATAAAGCTCCTGTAGTCTCAGACTACTTGGTCTAGGAGAAGAGAACACCACTAACAGCCACCACTTTCTAAGACAAGAACCTCAAACCAAATCCAGTGTACGGATGGTGATAACAGATTTTCCATAGAGAAGGCCTGTTAGTCTTTAATTTCTCCTCCCACCCCAATTTTTACAAACACTCTTGATTAGATCTAAACAATGAAATGCTTTTCTTACTCATTGCACAGTTCAAAGAGCTGACTATCAGGTATCTGAAATGCATGGCAATGAATAAAAGCAGCAATGTGAATGTCTGGATTGGGAAGCAGTAGTGTGTTGGGATTTTTTTCTTTTTTTTTTTTATATTAACATACACCCCTCCTAAAAAAAAAAANCAAAAAAAAAAAAAAGCCCAAACCAAACAGAATGAAAATAAATCACACCAAACCACACACACACACAAAAAAATAAAATCAAGAAAATGTTAAAACTGGGAGAGACTCAAAAGTACTGGAGGGAGAAAGTGTTTCCAGAACTAGGTTGGGGGAGAGGGGAGGAGCAGTATTCCCTAGTCTTCAATCCCTCAATCGCCTTCCTGCAGCAGCATATCAATATAGTACCATACTGACACAATCAAATACAATACCTGTAAAAGAGCATGCGGAGCAATCTCTACTACAACAGCATTCTCTGGAATATGTTTCAGACCTTCATGGAACAGCACGGGATTCACTAGGTTGTTCACATGATACTCTGCAGAGGAATTCTTAGCGAGATCACTCTGCCACTGAGATTCAGGGATAGATGTACTGATCCATCGTGCAGAACGAGGTTTAGGGTGTGGAATGACCTACAGACAGACAAGGAAGAGGGACAGGAGGAAGAGTTACATGTCACAGATAACAAAAAGATAGGCAAAAGCAAGCAGCCCCTCCTTTTCTCAGCTTGATTGCTCAGGACATCCTTCTGCTTGAGGCCATAGGACTTCAAACCTTAGGTGTCACAGCAGGTATACATGCTTTTCAAAACATTTCCTTCTCCTCCAAAAGAAAGGAACCCCTTTAAGCTCAACATCACCTACACTCAAATCCAGGTGCCTGAGCATAAGCCACGTGAGCCATAGTTAAGCAATATTACCTTTTTCAGGGCATTGAGCAGCACTGGTGCAATAGACGCCATGTAATAGGAATGAAATGCGACTCCAGCACTGCGCACCTCCTTTGCAAACACACCATCCTTTTTCAGTTTGGCTACAAACGCATTCACAGAGTCCTAAGAAGAGAAATATAAGTGAACTAAAAAGAAAAGCTCACAGTGTATTTGGTATCTGTATGAGTCACCATACTCCCCCCATGCCCTTCATCACTTGCCACTTAAGGGGAGCCATATCTGGGATGAGGTTATTGCCCTTCTCAGTCTTATAATTTATCACTTATTATGGCCATGGCTATAAGACTGTTCTGCATAAAAGATCTTTTATTACTAGCTTACTGAGGCACTAATATCACTTCCTCTCAGAGAACATTTGAGTGTTTAAGTTTATGTAAAGCACCACGTCCCCTCCCACCACTTTAATCCAGCTCCCCTTTGCAAGCAGCTGAGCTTTAACTCAGCTTCACGCTTTCTTCAAACCAGAACTTCATGGGTTCCAGTCGCAACTCTGGTATGCACAGTATCAGTTCTATGCTCACCAGAGGCCCCGAAACAGTGACAGTATCTTCAGAGTTGTGACATGCTGGTACCACATTTGGAGGACAGCATTGCTTACACTCCTCCCATGTCAGACCTGCAGAAGGAAGACCTCAGGACAATAAAAGTGTTTCAACCAGGGAGCCTCAGAAAGGGAGGCAACCTTAACTGCACAATCACTGCACTTAATTCAGCATTTTGCAAAACTGGGAAGGATTCTTAAGAGAAAGACAGACATGCAGAAGTGATTCTGCAAAAGCTAAGGATATTTATCTCAGGGCTTTAACGTGACGTTTATCACTGTGATATTGAGCACAGAGGACTGAATCTTTGTACCATGCCATTAAGGGATGGGGTGGGGGGGAACCCACACACTTCCAAAGCTACAGAATTGGTTGTTTTGTCTCATCTTGCCCTTAGCAACCTGAGCTAGAACAGGAGAGAGAATACATGAGCTTGACTTACAGAAACTGAGAGCCACAAAATATCTATAGAAATTAACAACTCTAGTGGCTTAAACTAGCTCAACACATGCAATATCTGGTCATATATTACATGGATACAAGACACAGGAAGAACTTGAACTCGGCATCAGATTATGAAAAACATATATGCAGCACTGTTCTGTGATAAGTGCCACGTATGTAATTATCAAGGAAAAGAAAGCTAAATTGGTAGGTAGTCCTTTGTGGCATTAGTTAAAAGTAAGGAGTCTAGGATTATAGCAAGGGATCTAGTCATCAAACATACTGCATTAGACCTGCAACAGCTTCTCTTTAGTGTTTCAGTTTTTAATTGACCACTGTGTCCAATAATAAGAAACAGAAGAGCAATAATACTACCAATAATCATAGAATCATAGAATGGTTTAGGTTGGAAAGGACCTTGAAGATCATCGAGTTCCAACCCCCCTGCCATAGGCAGGGACACCTCCCACTAGACCAGGTTGCCCAAGGCCACGTCCAGCCTGGCCAAATAATAATAATCACATTATTAAACATTAAGTCACCTTGAAGCCACACCATGAAGCCAAACTGCTGGGTCCAAAGCTAAAAATTTCACCCAACACCGAACAAAACTATAGGACTTGCAGAAGCACTGAGCGAAGCTTGTTCAGGAGAAAGCTTCTTCTGAAGTGCTGTTAGGCCCAAGTAAGTTCATTAAGTTTCACTAGCCAGTTGCCCACTACATAATAGCAGCTTACTGGTTTCACGTCTCATTACTCTTGCAGACAATCAGAAATATCTCTTTTTTTTTTTAATAATTCAAATATATATGTATGTATATATACACACGCTATAGATATATCTCTCTATATATATTTAAAAAAAAAATAGAGACAAAACCCTTGGTGCCCCAGATTTTCACCTGTCTTTTCAAGCAGATTATTTATCAAGCCTTTGTCATTAGTCACCTGTCAATAAATCCCTGCATTTCCACTTAGTTTTGGTTGGATTACCAGAATTCTGCTGTATTCCAGGCCAGAGATTACTACCATTAGATCAACTTCAATATTTAATATCCTGTTCTACATCAGAAGAAAAAGAAGAGACAACAGTAGCCAAAATTTTACAGCTATGATGGTCTCCACCAACACATTTCAGAGCCCAATTTTATCCCAATGCCATACAACAGAGATCCGATGAACCCTCCTGTATCACTCTTTTGGTAATGGTATACTTACCAACAGCAGCCATTCCTCCTGGGGGCAATTTGGCTTCTTTAACGCATCGTCCCCGCCAATAAGCAGCAAGAATGGCTTCTTCATGACTTAAGGAGTTATCTGCATAGCCACAAGCTAGTTCTCCCACTGAGTGGCCCAAAATCCCATCAGGCTGCAGACCTGCAGCCTTCAGCATATCAATCTGAGCAATCTGCAAGGAAAAGTAGGGATTAGTGATTCCATGTCAGAGTAAGCAGGTGTCAGGCTGCAGTAGTGAGTACATTACAAAATGGCTTTTTGGTACAGACATTCTTCCTGGCCTCACTGCTTCCCCTCCTTCCCCGACAACTGCAGGTCCAGCCTCTGTTTCAAAACAATCCCAAGAATCATGATGCGACTCCAGTATTGTTTGGGCCTCTCCACTATGTACCTTTCCACTAAGAAGCTATTTCCAACAACAGGAGGTTGCCAAGAGCGTGTCTGTACAAAGTAAGAGGCAAGACCAGCTTTCCAGATCTCTCTAAAAGCTCTGCCTCTAGTCTGTTAAGAAACAATGAATCCCACATTATCACCCAGATTTAAGAGAGACTTCATTTAGCATCATTTGTAGAACAAATTTTAGAAGGCATTCTAAGGAACCCTGTTCCTTGGCACAAACGTTTGCATAAAGCTTAACACATTCCTTAGTGTCTTAAAAGGAGAAACTGCCCCACATACACACACAGATACACAGGTAAATCAGTTTAGATCAATATTCGTCCAAGCACCTTGCAAGTGGCAGAGCCCAGAACTATTGAGGGTGCAACACACTCCCTCCTATCAGAGAGATATTTCTAACAGCTGCCATTTGCTGACTACACAAAACAATCTTCCGTTAATCCGTATAAAGGGTTACTGGCCAAATAAGCATGCTCTGCTAGTGTGTCTATGTGGATTGAGCCCATGACCCCCTCCACCAGTCATTTGAGTCTTACCTGAATAGCAGCTAGTCCAACAAATGCATGGACAGTGTCATCAAAAGTGTTCTCATCTGCTTGCAGAAGCAAGTCTGAGACCTTTAGGCCTGTGTTCTTCAAAGCCTCATCCGAGCGCAATATAGACTGGTGAAACAAATCCAACTTCATGAGACTCAGGCCCATCCCTTTCCACTGTGTTCCCATGCCTGCAGGATAGGCAAGGAGAAAGCGAGCTTTAGTAATGCTCCATAAAAGTAGACATCACACACTTGCTCTGGCAGTGAAAGAATTCTAAGAGCAGAATGTACGCCTCTAACATCCTCTAAATTAGGCACTGCTTTTTATTTTCCTGGACTTTGCTATCATCAGAAGATAGCAAAGTTGGAAGGATTAGATAAAACACATGAAACACAAGTCTCCTGACATACCACATGGCTGCAAGGTATTTTCTCATGCTAGAGTGGAAAATAACATTAGAGCACACAATCCAGTTGCTCAAGCCCCAGATCTACAGAGGAACGCAGAAACCTGGACCCACTGCTGCATACCTACCTGAGCAGATGTACCATAGTGGTCTACCAGATGCTTGAACTTGCTGAACCTCTTTTATGTCACTCTCAGTGCCAACTAGCGTGTAGCCCCTGTAGGGCATGGAGGATGCAGGAACTGTAGAGATATCACTGAGCAGGCTTACAAATGGGCTGCAGCCTCCATGTTTTCTGCTCTCTTGAATTAGTATTTCCACAGCTTCCTGGGTTCTGCCACAAATTTGAACCAGTCTTGGCATGCTACAAGTCTCCAGAGGCTGGCGTTTCTTCTCATTTGGCCTCAGAATGACATGAGCATTAGCACCTCCAAAGCCAAAAGAGTTGATACTGACAAGGCCACCTTTCACTGGAGTTGGTTTACAAACTACCTCCAAAGAGCCATCTTGTAAGGCAGGAATAGCTGGATTTGGGGTATTGAAATGCAAATTTGGAGCCCACAGCCCATGTTCCAGAGAGAGAATGACCTGGAAGAAAAAAAAAAAAAAAAAAAAAAGGAGTGTTCTGTGCTCCATGTTTTCTTATAACAAGCATTTTTTTGTTGTTATTGTTTTACTATAAATGACCATGTAAGCATTCACTAAAGCAGCTCTCTACCTTTGGATAAAGGGACACTTCAGAGAATAGCATTCTTGATGTTACTGAGGTAGTACCTACTTCACCTAGGCAAATTTTAAGTCCATGCAGGAAATCAGCAGTGAATGTGAGGGGAGTAGTTTTAAGTTTAGCTTCCAGACCCTTTCTAACTGGAAAGCCATGCCATCTTGCTGCAAAAGCAGCCTGTCTACTAAGAATATCACATCTTCTTTCTCCCCTGTCAGATCCTGTCCCTTCATCACACTCTGCTTCATCTCTCCCCAGTCACACACAGCCAACACATGGTCTTCCCTATCCAATGAATGCTTCCATTTCTGCCATTGCTGCAAATGAGCCAAGCTGAAGCACTGATAAAGGAGTTTGCTTGCTGCTTTGCACCCATTTTTTGTCTTCTTGATCCAAAAAAGAAGGAACAGGAGACTGGTCAGAACTGGCAGAGCCAAAGAGAAGTACAGAAACAGCGTAAGAGTTAGAATAGATGTGCCAAAAAAACCCAAGAGTTCCCTGCTCTCAGCAGCATCTCTACAAATAGCCCATAGCACCAAGCCCATACTCCTCTGTGGCACAAGTCCAGCAAATCACAGACTACAAGGTCAGTTGCAAACACTCAGTGCTCTGTATGTTTGGTAGTTCCTTCATCACCCCCAAATGGTCAGAGAAACGGGTATTGGTTTGGGAACTGTTCTTCCAAGTTGCCTATCAGACATGGCAGCTTACCTGGTAGGACAACCAGCATAAATGCATGATTTCAACTCCAGTCAGCATGTTTAAAGTTGCAGTGACCCAAGTATTTTCATGCACATTGTCCTACACCTACAATACTATGAACTTGCTGTTGCTTTACACAGCATACATATTTGTTCTTTTTAGTCTGCCATGGCTTCTAGACAAGTTTGAGAGTACAGTACAGTGAGTGTACACCAGAGCCACCAAGAAGCTTTGTCTTTGCTGTATAGCAAGTAATTAGACAGGCTGAGTTCTTCGAAGGTGCAGGTGAGTTTTCCCTCCCTTAGCAGAATTTAACTAAAGTGGCCTTGGCAAGCCTAGTTTCTTTCATACCTATCCACATAATTAATGGATTCTCTTCAAGTCTGAAATCAGATACTTTCAAGATCTATTTTCCTAACCAACATCTCACATAAGACCATTTTATGGAATTCCAAAAGAAAATGTTTACAGAAACTGCAGACTTCCCAAGACAGTTACTGTCTAAAAG
Organism: Anarhynchus alexandrinus; assembly: GCA_008711295.1. NCBI lineage: Eukaryota > Metazoa > Chordata > Aves > Charadriiformes > Charadriidae > Anarhynchus > Anarhynchus alexandrinus. The sequence continues at coordinate 142,269 of VUYV01000745.1, read as the reverse complement.
ACAGTGGCGTTCGTGTAGTTTCTGGCTTGGTCTCAAGGACACCCCATCAGCCACTCTGATCAAGTTCCAAATCTTAAAATACAAAGTGTTGTCCAGCTTTCAAAGAATCAAGAACAGAGACAAAGCTTCCAATACCCTTCCAAAACTTCATGTGCTTTCAAGATGCCAGCTCTGGAAACAAGACCTAACACAACTTATAAGTATAGCAAAAAAAAAATATTCTAGCAGGCACAATGGGTGCCATGGGCTCTTGCCTGCAGCTGTAAATTCCCATGCAAAGTGAAGTAAGAAAACTGATTAAAAAAAAAAAAAAAAGGAGTGAGAAAACATGGTGTCAGAAGTCTCCAAAAGGAAATTGTGGCCCTTGTCTTTGCAGTTCTGCATCCTCTAAGAAACACAGACAGGGGAAACAATACCTGAAAGTTATGATCCTGTCCGGACAGCAGAACTGCACTAAACAAATTGTTTATAGTTTACCACACAGTACGGATGGAGACGGTTATTTTATGACTCAATTATCATTCCTTCTATGAAGGTGTCAGTCTGAGGGACAGAGGTGCTAAAAAAAAAAAAGTAAAATTTCCTCTACAGACAGACAGACACTGCTGTCTCCATGATTTATTTGCAGATGAGGCTATACACTGCAAGTTATATGCATTCAGGTCACAATAACCACTTTAAAGAGCCAAAAATTCTAGCAGCATCAGTGTACGTGACTTCAATTTGCGTGGCTCTAAGGCTGTCAGTAATAGGCTTACAACCAAGTGTGAACATTAGCTAGCTCTCTGCTAAGCAGTTTAGCAGCCAGAGCCAATAGATGACTGTCTGCCTACCCCAGTAGTTAGTAGGCTGGTTGCTAAGACAACCAGTTATTCAAGCTGATAGCCTCATCCCGAAGAGCTCACCTGGCTTCCTGCCAACACAAGAGAGAAGAGGAAGAGATGATACATCCCTGACAAACAGCCAGAAGGATCAACTACTCTTTTGGCACTGAAAGCCCACACTGCCTCTTATCGTTGGTCATTGCCAACTACTCCAAACATTTAAATCCCTCTACTTGTATACCCCTCAAACCCAAATGACTTACAACAGAGTTCTGTTGGAATGTCCACTGTAAGGATAATCCACAGAGTGATCCCAAAGCCTTTATTCTGAGCAGAGTTATGTTCCTGTATAATTCAGTAGGAAGGGGAAACTAAAGTGTGTGTGCGTGCATGCATGCACACACTTGTCTGTGCACACAGCGCAGGGCCACCTGGGCATTTGTGTCCAGCTTGCAGAACAGCCACCTGAGCTTTTAGAAGTATTTGCAGGTGAAGCAAGAAGCAGATTATTAATGATAAACACCTGAGTTGTTCACATTACCAGTGAACATCTTATCTGGATCAATGCATATTTGCCTTAGAGCAAACATTAAAAACCCCCACACTGTTGTGTTCCCCTCCTCCCCCAATTTTCCTTCTGAAGCCACCTCTTACCTTGGCTAATGCAGCAAGCCCAGAGGCAGGCTCTGGATGACCCATGTTTGACTTGGTTGATCCAATCAACAGTGGCTCTCTCTTACACTGACAGAAGAGATTTACAATGCCATTTACTTCCTGTGGATCTCCAACCTAGTAGGAAGAGAATCAGAATGACTATTAGTTAGCACTTCCAAAACACACCACAAAAGGGAAACCTGAAAGATTAAGAAATATGACAAAATCAAAAAGTGGTTAGTAGTACATATTCTAGTAACTCATAGAAGGGAGAAATATAGTTCACTTTGGAAAAACAAAGAATAATTTGATAGAAAAGTGAGGCAAGTGATGCAAGGAAAGAAGGTAAGGGACAAGAAAACACTCTAAACCCAAAGGGGCCATGCTGACCTTCGTGCCTGTCCCATGAGCTTCAACATACTCCACTTCCTCAGGTTTGATACCGCATTCTCTGTACAAAGATCTGACCAACTGCTGCTGCATCTCTCCAGATGGGAACGTCACACCTAGAACCAAAATTGTCATCAATTCCTCTCTCATATCAGATGCTTCCTGTTCTGATTTTAGCACCCTTTTAACTGCTTGGGGCTACCAGGTCCAAAAAACAGAGAGAGACTTTTTCAGGATTTAAACCAATGTTCTACGCACCACACACAATAAGCCTCTCAGCTCTTTGGAAGAAGAGCAGAGGAACCAGAAACGGACCTAAAGCAATGAGTTAGACTAGTGTTGGAAGATACTGGTTAACAGAACACTAGGAGTTGTCTACATCAAGGAGAATATGTGAAATTTGTGTCTCCATAACTGGAGAGGGGAAGAAATAGGACAGCAGTAGGGAAAGACCCTTATAGTCGTAACACCACCCACATTTCTACCATCAGTGCAGAAGTTACTGTAGAGATGTCCTGAGGAAGGCTACACTAGCAACAGGACATTCCTGCTGCTTTGTACGTAGAAACCACCACCTGTCTCCTTCAACTTCTTTGCAAAATAGGGTCCTGAACTTTGCATTACCAAAACAGAAAAAGAAAAAACAAACAATAAAAAAACCTTCATACACTGAAAGAAGAAGAACCCCATGACAGCCCATTTTTGATGACAAAGACTCTAGACTGAACGGTTCTGTAGGTATCTCGCTTTTCAGAGGCTCAAGGCCTACCTTGCTCCTTAAAGCCATCAGTGTTACTTCCAGCATTGACTATTGTGGCATAGATCCGCTTAGCCATAGATCTCTTGGTCAAAAGAACGACAACAGCAGCTTCAGAGCGACAATATCCATTTCCTGAGAGCAGAGAGAGAACAACAAGTCACTAATTCTGCTCTGCTTTGAATAAAGTTGCAAAACACCATGTAGTAAGGTCATCTCATTCCTGAGCTACCACTTAAAACAGACAACTTTGAGAGTATGACATATCCATTTCTTTTAAAAAAAAAAAAAAAAAAAAAAGATTAACGTCCTAGAGAGGCTTGCTGCTCATCACAAACGATGACAGAAAGTCTCCAAGAGACAGCTATTTCCTCTCCACAGTGGCTGAGGAATGAACCATACGGTTTCTTCCCTACAGTTAGTTTTCCAGGTTCAATGGAGCATGCAACACAGGTCAGGTCCAGTGTATGTCCCAAACAGTGCACCTAGAAACAACCGAGGCCAGCTCTTTGCTGTATTACAAGAGTATCTGGTCACAGACTCCACAGTAAGTTCCTCTCATACATGACAACCTTTTGTACTGGTGCCTTACCTGAAGCATCAAAAGCCTTGCAGGCACCATCAGAACTGAGCAAACCCAGTTTCATGAACTGCACAGAAGTGTTGGGTTTCAGCAAAAGGTTGACCCCTCCTACGAGGGCTGCACTGCACCGTCCATGACGAATTGCCTTATAAGCATTTTCCAGAGCGACGAGACTAGAGGAGCAGGCTGTGTCAATAGCTATGCTTGGTCCTTACAGAACAGAAAGGGAAAACAAAAAAGCTAGGTTTATACTGTTTATTTCCTAGAGTGGCTATCCAAAGACTACAGGATGGGATCACAAGAGAAACATATTAAAAAAAAAGTTAAATAAGAGCTGCTTCAGAACATAACAGGTAATCCTGATACAATGGGAGACAAGAATCACCATCTCTGCCTGCTTACCAGGTAACAAGGGATGAGAAAGGTGGAAAAAATTGCAAATAGTTTGGCTTTAAGGCTATTTTTTAAAATTCCACTTCCAAAGAGAGATACTGTAACTTGACAGGCAGGTCTCACCTTTTTCCCCGTTCTCACCAATAAAAATCAGCCCCCTTCCCTTGCCATTATCTCTATTGCTCTTCAGAGCAATTCCTATCCCTCCACTCTTATCTTCAGTGCCACACACAGTTCAAGTCATGTCTATGCCTTCAGTTACATCATTTTGGTGGCTCTCCCACTACTTCCACTTTACTCAAAGAGCCAGCTGTTGCAGTCAGCTTGTCTCTGGGCTAGCTGACTTCTACATAGCTTGATAACAAACAGCAGCCTAAAGGCAGGAAAGGACCTAGGCTTTTTTTATGAAGGCCTCCTGACATCATCATCTTTCAGATGAATGCCAGCTATGCCCAGCAGCAGCAACTGAGTTAAAGCCTTACAACAAGTCTTATCACACAGTTACAATACGTTTTCTGCTTCTTAGATGCCTCCTTACAATAGCTGCATGCTACTTTCTCATCCCAAAAGGGGTCTATGTCATCGTATCCATCCCACTCCTCTACAGAAGCTGTGACACAATCATGCTGAAATTGCAATGGCTGATCAACAATGACAGGTTTGGGGGCACTTACCTGTTAAGTCATAAAAGTAGGAAAGCCTGTTGGCAAGCATAGCACGCTGGCAGCCAGTCATACTGTATCCCAAAAGCTCTTCTGGATCTTGGCTAAGGGCTTCACCAGCTTCTGACCCACTGGCACCAACCCATACACCTGTGTCTGTGCCACAGAGGGTGGCCGGATTAATACCTATAAGGATATTGGAAGGTAGATTACAGGAGACAAACTTGGGAGATATCAGGTACACTGGCACCAGTTCATGAAATACTACCTACTCTCCCTTTCTGGCAGGACTGCGGCATTGTTCCCTTACCTATAGTTACTTTTTATCTGTTTCAACTGCAGACCTTACAAGTCTTACTGCGAAGTCCACCAGAACTTTGGTATTGGCTTTTGGCCAGAACATACTGTGCCCAGAGACAGCTTTTCAGCTTAGCTGGGCGTTGCTAGACTTATGTAAAAAAGTGTATGGACTACGAAAGACAAGTGCTGATCAGATAAGCTAACAGCTGACTTCCAGTGCAGAGAAAAGGAGCAGACCAAAGGGGAGAAAAATCACAGCACTTGGAATGTCATGCGAGCACATGAACATCTATCTCTAGCCACACACAAAGCCCAGATCTGGAGTACAAGACAGAAAGGAAAATTCTTAAGCACAAAAGCCAACAACTGGAACAAGAAACAACTCTGCCCTGAAAAACTGCATAGCAAGCTCAACTTGCAGCAATCTCTGCTGTTTCTTCTCTGTGCTTCAGGAGTACTGGAGACAAGCAGAATGTTCAAGCCTTCAGACTGAGGCTCAGCAGCAGAGGAGTAATTGTTAATTTTAGTACGTCAGTTACTAGTGAGGTAGTTACAACTTTTTCCCCCCATGTGCTTCTTGTGTTCAGACATGAAACTGATCAATATGAAGAATAAACTTTCTGGCTCTGTTGGGTAACTAACTTAAAAGCTCAAGACACTGGCAGCGATGGAAGAAAGAGGCTTCTACTTCTGAAAGCACACTGCCTGGGCAAACCTTCTATAGAAGCAGATCAAATGCCACAAATTTTCCATGAACCCAGCCAATAGACAGGAATACATCAGGCCATTTGCCATCCATTTAGACCATGGATGAGAATTCTAATGAAGTAAACTTCTTTTTGCACTACAAATATGCCTTTAACAAAAGGAATATTAGGGTAGAGCAGAACATACAAAAGCTCTAGAACCCTTGACTGCTTAAGTGTTTCTGTCGTACTGGTTGTACCATATGAAGCAGATAGAGATTTGCTGGCAATCACTGTTGAGTTCCAGAGAAAACATCTTTGTTCTAACCCCCAAACCAGTTCTTTGGTCTCCCCTCTACTGCGATGGCTTTCTCTTGTTAGAGGTCTCATCACACAGGTACATGTCTGCACCTGCTGCACAGAGACAATACAGCACAATTCTCCCTCTTCAGTCATCCAGGTGCTTACCTCCATCCAAAATAGCTTCATAAGAAACTTCCAACAGCAAGCGAAGCTGAGGATCCATCGTATGAGCTTGTTTGGGGTGAACTCCAAAAAAGGATGCATCAAATTTGCTTAGGTCCTTAAGCTTTCCATTTCTCTTGGGTAGTCCATAAATTCCTGAGAAGAAAAATTCAACACTGAGTCACAGCATACATTGTTTTAAAGCAGCTACCAGCTGAGACAGAGTACAGAATGACCACAGCTGATTCTCTATTACAAGTGAAACATCACTTCCCTGTTGCACTACCCACAGCGATGCATTAATATCTACCTACCTGTCTCTGAATCTCATTTGGAAATGAGAATGCTGCGTTAACAAAAACAATTGTCCTTTTAAAGATTCTCCTGGATATGGCAGCAAAAGATATCTGTCTAGTTTAAGCATTTTTATTTTGGCAAGTTGTACCAAGCTCATAAACAGAGTCCAGATCAGGGGTTCCCATCAGTTACCAGGTAGAAAGAAAACAAAAGCTACTTTTCGCTTCTGCAAATCACTAGCTTGAATTGGACAGACATGTGCCAAACGCTTCAGAAAGACAATCAGACAAAACAGAACATTGTAAAAAGCCATAAATCACAGGACTGGAGTCCCTGTGCTACTTCTGAACCCAGAAAAATGACAGAGCTGTCTTACTGCCACAGCTGTCAAGAGCAGGTACAGGATTCATGTTGCCTAGCTGCTCTGTCAGAGCGTTCTTTTATTTCAAAGTAAGCTCTGTATTTATAAGCTACTACTGCATGGGACATGACATTATAAAATGGATTGCATGAGACCATCATAAAAGTGTGCTGTTCCTGAATGTCTTGATATATCAGAAGTGAATTCAGAGGCTCTGGCAGTGTTTCGCGACTGATAAATCCTTTTCTTTCACAGGATAATACCTCTAGAACTCAGGACTCCAAAAGGGGAGACAATAAACACTCACCTGGTTTCCACCTCCGATCATCCTCTGTGACCATATCAACTCCATTAAGCAGGTTCTCCCAAAACTCTTGCAAGTTCTCCGATTCTGGCAGTCTTCCTGCTATGCCTGCAATCACCACGTCCTCCATCTCAACGTCTCCCTGTTGCTGAGATCCAGAAAACAGTAAGACTAGTAAGATTTCACACAGAGAAGGAGAGTATGTGTGTCTCGTGTCTTCCTGACATGTTGTGACAAACAAGTATACTTGCAGGAGAAACACCCACACAGGAACAGCCCATGGAGTCTCTTACTACAAAAAGACATCCCAACTAATCAAATGGACCATAAAATCCACGGGGACAATGAGAATGAGAAAACTGGTCCTGGAGTGTCGGGCTCGGAGAACCACCAGTTTCTACATGACAACTAGAAAATGAACAGAGCCTCTGTGAAGTCAGCAGAGAAGAAAGATTAACATGCTGGAGCAGAGGTGGGTGGAGAAATTATGAAATACATATAGTAAAATACATAATTACAAGGCAAACCGAACAGGTAGCAAAACAAGTTCTACGATCATTACAAAGTTAAATGCTAACTTAAGAATCAATAATCAGAAAGTTTGTTGGAAGGAAAAAAAAAAACACACAAAACCCACAAACAAAAAAACCACACAAAACAAACATAAGACCAAACAAACCAAAACACACACACACCCTGCCCCCCCCTCCAAAAAAACAACCCAAACCCACTAGCCTGAAACACACACACAGGAGAAAACCTACACAAAAGCACAAAGATACAACTTAGCATCACTTTAAATATCCAAAATAAGAAGTAAGTTTGACACAAAGTGTTTCCCAACTGAACCCTGCACTGCCACACGTTAAGAGGGCTGGGAATGGGGAACTGAGTACATGTGATAGATAGCAGGGCTTTGAAATAAGAGTAGGCAGAACAGATTTGGATTCCAGATGGGATGAAAAACCCTAGCCGTTGTCCCAAAAAATTTGCGTTCTAAGACCCCAATCTCAAACAACACAAGATAGCATCATGATGCATAACGCAGCACGGCAGGCAATCTATACGGATCAAAACACCAAATGACAGCTCATATATTACAGTTAACACACATTTAATTTATTTTCAATTACAGTAAAAATACATTAACAACTAAGCAGAGAGAAGGCAAGTTAACCTGAAGTTTCAGTTAAGTTCAAATTATATTTTGTAAATCCTAAGTAGGCAAGTTAAAGGAGGGGGGGAACCCACATATATATGGGTTATTTTTATATATATATAAAAATAAATAAAAGCATGGTTGCATGAACAAAAGAGGTAGTAAGCATTCACAGTACTTCCTTAAATAACCCTTCTTGTAAATAGAGGCAAAATATTCTTTAGAGCTAATGTGTGGGATTTTAACAAGCAAAAACCACACAGAAAACCGGGTGCTTAAATAGCTAAAAGTCTACCTTAATAACTTTGAATGAAACTTTGCTATGCAACACCTAAAATTTTACTTCCATCACAGATTATGCTCCATAGTGCCACGCAGGCACTTTGCTTAAGCACTGCTGGTGCTTGATCATCTGTCTCCTCCACAAAACAGCACTAACAGGTACTCTTTGAGGAGCATTTCATATCTGTTTTTCCAACCCAACACATTCCATTTAGGCACGGTTTTGCAGCCTCTTTCAGGAGTTCCTGACGCTTTTGATTGAGCAAGAAATCGGCACCTCTTCCATCCACCCACTGCTCAGGCACAACGCCTTGCTGTAGCTGGAAGAAGCTGCCGCGTGGAGGGAAAGCAAAGCCCTCTGTTAGCCGAGGTGTAGCCCAGCCAGCACACAACCCCACAGAGGTTGCCCGATTTCTTTTACCCTTCTTCTTTCCTTCAGCAGTTATCTTGATTCAGATCTGTGGAGTAACTGTGGAATTATGCAACACTGAAGCACAGATGATTACCTCATCCAGTCCATCCCTTCTGGGAGCAGAAACAGAAGTGCTCCGAAAAGGACATCTTGGATTTCTCAGTCTTATGCTAAACACCCAGACAACAGAAGTTCCGTCCCACTCCGGTTGTTCATTTAAAAACGGAAACACTGAGGGCCTAACGCATACGGCCCTTACTGAGAAGCCTATTCCCCAAAACTGAAGTTGGTAGTAATAGGCCCAGTCCACTCTCCTCTGAGGAGAAGACTCTCTGGTTTTCCACTCACAGAAATCTAGCAAGTCAGCCTTATTATTGCCGTCACCACTGTACCTGGAAAACCCGACCAAGGGCCACAACTCTCTATGCTTGCAGCAGTTCAGCGCCAGGGGCAGAGCAAGAATGGATCTCAGGCACGAAGCTTACAATCTAAGCGTAAGGCAAGAGACCCACAAGATGATAATGTGATTATGATTCGATTTTATGCCTCAGCTCTTTGGGTGATGATCTATAGGGAGAGAAATATAATTTGTATTTCAGGGGACTGAAGCATCACTTCTGGGATTGTTCCTTCCCATCCCACATCTCTCCCTGGAGTACCAGAAAAAACTCCATCCAGGTATGGCCAATCTTGACAAAAATGTTGTTCTGAGACAGTGAAGTAATGGAATTTATCAGCAAAGCAATATTTGCCAACATGTTATGAATGTAGTTGAGCAAGACTGTGTCAAAGGCAGAGAAAAAGATGCTGCAGTAATCAAAATGTAGACGAACAAGAGCCAAAAAGTTAACTTTAGCTGGGTGAACGGGTAAGAAAAGCCACAAGTTAAGGATTTTTATACACAAAGAACTGGAAAGATTTAGACTTGACACAGAGAACTCCAAATGCCTACATCTAAGATAACATACAAATTATGGATTTATCAGTAGACAGTAGAGATGACTTGCAGTGGAAAACTAGAGCAGGGAGAGGAAAAGTCATGAAGATTAATTCATCTCTGATTAAACAGTGATTAAAGTAGATGTTATGGCTACCAACATCATCTTTGGTCTTCCTTGACAGATAAGCAGGCAGATCATTTTAAAGTTTGACTTCACCCCCAAATGGTGTATTGTTACTATATTAGAGACTTGTTTTTCTGTAGAGCACTTCAAGAACTGTCAGTGTATCGTGTACAGTCTGAAAGTATAGGATGTAGCATAGATCAATAAAGAAAATTATTTCTACAGCTGTTTTAAGGGAGATTGGACTACAGCAAATATGCAGAAGAGATGGTTCTTACTACATTTGATGACCAAGGTGAACAAAAGCAACACGTCAAAAAAGGAGACAAAAGATAAAGGGGGACCAACAGGATTCTCTAATTTCCTACAGCTGTATTTTGTTGGACCCAACCAGACATCTAACACCCTTTTTCCTGTGTCTACCCCATGGTTTTGCTTGGATTGAATTACGTGAATTCTTCCTAGATAGATGCATTTTTAACTGTGGGAAGTAGGGGGAGAAGCAAACACTCCCCCCCCAAACACGTCAATCCGATAGACACCTCAGTTAAACATAAACTACCACCTCACTGGATTTACACAATATTTTTTGGCAATGATATTGCATTGCTGACTCATTCAGTTTGTGACTGGCAATAACTAACAATCCCTTCTGGTATTATTGACTAGTAACAACTTTCATCACTTTATACCTGCGCTCTGGTTATCTACCTCCCACATTAGACACTTCACAAGGTTGGTTTGTTTATTGATGCCAGTTCCTTTCTCCAATCATGCTATACCTTCTTAACCTTGTTCTCTATGCACTGGATATCTACTGGTATCATGCTAGCTTAATGCTATTATCAAACTTACTCTTAAGTTGAAATACTGTTTGCTATTGCACTTAAAATTTGTCTCTGAGTACCTCACTAATCCAGCACCAACAATGAATCAAGAAAAAAAAAAACATTAATTGTCATTTTTCAACATCCCTGGCAGCTGTACAACTTTTTTTTAACAATAATTTTATCTACAATTTCCCTACAAAAAATACCTCTGTGCCCATAAAGCTTGTAAGCTTTTAGAGGGGAAAAGACAAAGAAAGACAAGAAAAAAGAAAAATATAAAAAGCAAAGGTAAAGTTTTTTTCTTCTCCCACTCATACCTGACTTGCCAGCCAAAGAATATTTTTCTTATTCTGCTTTACCTATGTCCACCTAAGCTTCAGTGAGGAAAGGAGGGGGAGATGGAAGGAGGAAGAAACAAGAAATAAAACCCCATCTTGTTTTGCCTAATGCAGAGTTCTCTTTCCTAGACAGGAGCCCATTGCTTATATTTATTTTAGCGTTATTTTGATGGCTGTCATCATGGTGGGACAGAGTCCTCAAAGCCAACTCTGCTACTGTTTCTAGGCAGACAAAATCTTTTTTGGAACTCCTGTTATTTTAAAATGAAACATCCATGACTCCTCCATAGCTTCCTTCAGCACAGATACTGACAAAAGGATTGTTTTCTTAGTTTTTCGGTACCACTACATCATAATCCAGGTTTCCTAATCTCTGATTATCATTTCTAAAATTTGTAATTAAAACTGTCATTACATAGGAACTTGGCTTGCAAAGAGCTATAATGCCTGCCTCCAAAAAAAAAAAACTTTACAAAAATAGAGGCAAACACAGGCTGCTTTTCATTTTTTGAAAGCATTTGGCTACCATCAGCCTGTGTGCTATAACTTCCATTTAACAAAGAGCTTTAACTGTCTCTTTCTGTTTCAAGGCTGGATTTGTCCCATTGACCCCAAGACAAATGAAACATGGTAGTGTCTTTTCATATTGAAAATGTGCTACTTAATAGGAAATACAATCTGTTTCAGAGCTGTTATTTGAGAAAAGTAGGTTAGATTTTGCTCATGGAATCAACACAGCTCTGTTGATTCCCAAATGGTCAGAACTGATTTGTACAAAAATTTAAGTCCCCAGTATCACTATACTATGTTTGTAAAATGTCTGTTCATAACTGCCTTCCACCTAGAGAGCTCATCCTCTGATTTCATCTGCTAAATGCAGCCTTTCACAATGTACTATTATTTTCAGATTGTTTCAAGACGCATAGAGGATGCAGGAAAAGGTGAACCCTTTGCTCATGGGGCTTGAGGCTTTTCCTCCCTTTTGCTTTTTAAGGCCAGACATGCTCCAAACCCCCCAACACTGCTCTCAGAAGGGGAACGCAAATTAACATACACAGCTTTAACACTGCCCGTTTCAATTCAAGCATCCGGATAAAGCTCCCAGCTAGGAAAATACGCAGTCAGTATCTCGGAGGGCCTTATGCCAGGAAAGGAGTGTGGAATAAAAACCAAACAGGAGCAAAACCAGCAGAACAGAGATGATCATCGTGTTCCTGACGGAATCACATCATCCAAACCAGTCCGGTGCACGATCAATGGGTTATTTCATGCGGGCAGCGGGTTCATACCGAGGCGGAAAAGAGAAGTTTAGCAGTGTACGCGGCACCTTTGGCGAGACGGTTTCCCGGTGCCTACAGACCAGTCACCTTTCGCAACAGCGATCGCTGGACCTCCTCCCGGACAGGCGCCCTCCGCCCGCCCCCCCGCTGCCTTCACGCCCACGGCGCCGCGGGGCAGCGCAGCCCCCCCAGCCCCGCCGCACGCCCCGGCTGCGGCACCGTG
>VUYV01000745.1:77840-129862 GCA_008711295.1 Anarhynchus alexandrinus | reverse complement strand
CGCGGCACCGGGGCGCGGCGGCCACGGCGCGGAACCTTCTGGTCGTGCAGGCCGGGCCTGCGGACCCCCCGCCACCCGCCCAGCGAGGCGCGGGCGCAGCCCCGCACGGCGGAGTGGGCAAGATGGAGCCTCCCCGGCGCACCCGCCGGGCGCAGCGGCCCACGGAGGCGGGAGCGGAGGCCGCCGCTCTCCCGGCCCCGCCGCGTCCGCTGTCCCGCCGGTACCTGCGCAGGGGCAGAAGCCTTCGTGCCGGGAAGACTCTGGCGTCAGCTCAGCGCCGGATCGGGCTGCTGCGGGGCGGGCGCTGCGGGTGGACGCGGGCGCTGCGGCGGCCGGTGCTTGACTGCGCACGGCCGATGCTCCGCGCTCTCCTCACTGTCTCCCTCTAGCTCCCACCGCTATTTAAGCAGCCGCCACCTCCGGCGGCCACGCCACATGGGCTGACAGTTTACTCCTCGCTGCAGTCCAATGAGAACCGGGGCAGGGCCACCCCCAGCCGGCCCCGGGGTGATGCCAACCCCTGCCCGCCGGAGCCGCTCAACGGGAGGAGGGGTCCTGGCCAGGCCGGGGCGGGCCCAGGCGGGCCCCCGCGCCCCCGGCACCGGGCCAAGCTCCGGCGCCCCGCCCCGCACTGGAGGCTGTGGAAGGCCGGGCGCTGCGGGGGGCGCCTGGCTTTGGGCCGGCGCGGCCGGCGGCGAGGCAGCGGCCGACCGGGCGCGGGCCTCTTCGTGTCCCTCTCCCAGCCCCCCGCGGATGTGCACACTGGCGGGCCACTGCCGCTCCGCACCGCGCCGCGCCGGCACCGTGGCTCGGCGGGAGGCCGGGCGGGCGCCGCGCCAGGCCAGGCNAGGCCGGGCTGCGGAGCGCCCGCGCGCGCCCGCGGCGCACAAAGGGAAGGGTCGCTGGGCCAGGGGCGCAATCCCGGGCCGGCACCCAATCCGGAGGCGGGAGCGTGTGGGCGGGGGCGCGGCCCCGCCAATGGCGCGGCCCGTGGGGTGTTGCTAGGCGATAAGGCGATGTGGTGACGGCGGAGGGGGCGGCCGGGGCCGCCGGCGCTGCGAGCAGCGCACCGCCGCTCTGCGCGGCGGCGGTCGTTCACCCCGGCGGAGCGCGGTCCCGGGGTTACCACAGGGCAGCGGGCACGCCGGCCGGGGATGCGCTGCCCCGTGCCCGGGCCCGCCGCGACTGGCGGCAGCGGAGCGCGTGCGGTGGGCGGGGGCGGGGCGGGCCGCCGCGCTCCCGCGGGCGCCAGGGACTCGCTCGGCGCCGCGCCCCCGGTACGCCCACCTCTCCGACCGGCGGTGAAGGGGAGACCTTTTATCCAGTTTATAACCACGACTCCTTAATTTAAAGCAAAATAGTAAACAAATTCTAATTTTGTTCTGCATCCCCCGCGGCTCCCACGCGAGCCCAGGCACACCGCCTTCCCCCGAGCAGCGGGGCCGGGGCCGGTGCCGGGGGGGCCGGAGGGGCCGGGGGGGGCCGGGGCTGCGCCACAGCACGGCCGCTGCGCCGCAGGGTTCGGACAGCACCTTCTCTGGGCACAGCTCTCGCCTTTAGCCATATCTTCCTCAATACTATAATGGGGCTTTAACCCTTTGAGAAGACCCGCAATCAGCAATTTACTCTGTTGTACCTCTTCAGCACTCTGTGATGGGCTGGAATGCTCTTTTTTATAGGCTCTCCTTTCTTTGTACAACTCCCCACAGTGCTGACTTGTCACCACTCTTTCTCATCTGGTTTTTAAGAATCAATGCCCAACTTGTTAAGTATTTTGGTCAGAGGAGAAATATGTGCGAATTTCCCCCCTGTACTTGGTACACACTCAGCACAACCTCCCCACACAGTATCCAAACAACATGTCCATGTTATTTATTGGTGTTATGCATATTTTTTTAATTGTGAGCATACTTATACACTATGTTCTTATAGTTACTCTAAAACAAATGTACAATGATTGAACTACTTTTTTTCTTTCACAAGTAAAACAAAATTAAACAATCACGAACTATCATCTTCCCTTACCTACAGTTGCCTTAAGGAAACCTGTTTCTCAGGGAAACTGAATAAATTAAAGTTGCATTTCTGGCAAGAGGTCTGCATGACCAGGCATGCCAGGTGACATACTGGGGGGGAACCAAGCCACCACAAAAAATAAACCCAAAACCCCTCAAACAAGCAAACAAAAACCCTAAAAACCTGCAAAGAAACATACAGAAAGGCATTTTCTGAAGTCTGCAGCCCACGAGTTTATATTCACAATATAAGGAACAGAGAATAATGTTTTCCAGGCACAGATACAGTGTTACAAAGATTATGGAACGAACTACTCTTTTTCTAAGGGCACACTGCTTTTAACACCTGCAGATGCACAGCATCTCATCACACTGAAATACTGTGCATCTCCACAGTTCAATATTAAGCGTGGAACTGGAAATAAGTAAAAAATATTTTTCAGGATAATCTACAGCTATTAAAAACTTTGGAATTTACACGTTGTGTTCTAGAAATAACCAGTGAGAGCTGTAACTGGTGTGATCTGGGCCAAAATTCCTGTACTTGTTAGAAAACACTATGCTTTGAGCTACAGAAAGAGCCCATTCAGGGCCTGGTTCAAGGGAATGCATCATGTTGTTCCGGCTCATGAACAATGTTAAATGTTGAATCCAATGACAGGATTTTCAAGTAATTAGATGTTTTAGAAAGAAGCTCACAAGGTCTCTTAGGCCTCATATTGGCTTGGTAACATCTCAATGAAATTTACTGCAGATTTAGCATCTGATTATAATATCATAACACCTTTGCACTAAAGCAGAACATTTTCAGCAGGGAGTAGAAAAATAATTATTCAAATTCTCAAAATGATTACTACCACATTGTCAGACGCCAAAGAGAGCAGCTGTTTGCAAAGAGTATCTGGAAAGCATTTCTAAAAAGAAAAGTGCTACAGAAAAAGAAGCGCTCATGGGTAAGTAGCTCTCTTCCTTCATTAATCCTGTTTAGATTTCATATGTTTTTAGCAGCAATTGAGAAGTATTATCCACTTCAGTGATACCACTCACAGAATCACAGCATCGCTTAGGTTGGAAGGGATCTCTTGTGATCACCTAGTCCAATTCCTCTAGTCAAGGAGGGTCAGCTGGAACAGGTTGCCCAGGACCATGCCCACTCGGGCTTTGAGTATCTCCACAGATGGAGACTCCATAACCTCACTGGGCAATCTGTTCCAGTGCTTCACCATCCTCACAGTAAAAAAAGTTTTTCTTGCATTTTTCATGTGTATTTCCTTTACTCATGGTAAAGTTCATCGCTGTAATATCCCAAGACAGCTCAGCATTACTGGAAATATTACAAAAAATACACTGATTACTTGTTTCAACGTCCTGGAGTGTTCGTAACTATACAGATATCCCTCATTACATCACAACTCGTTCAAGTTTTCTTTTAGTTTCATCTGTTGTAAGACTTATTTCTTCCAATGCTTCTTTATGATTCTAAGTGTTGCTTATGAACATGTTTTTCACTGCTTTAAACTCTATGCAATCTCTTGTTAAAGAACAATATAATTACTGGTGTGACAATAGAAGTTTCATTTTATACTCTTTCATGCTGCACGAACAAGTGGAAAGAGCTACAGAAGATGAGAAACAATACAGATTCAGGTGTAATCTTTTCAAACCCCTTCAACTAGAAAGATAGCTGCACAGGATTAACGGTTGCATTGTTAATTATAATACAACAAGCAGGCTGAGGCATCCCACTTCTCAGCTTAAATCACATCTACAGTTTCTCAACAAAATATTTGCTAAGGACCTCCAAGCCCTGCCTAAAGGCACGAGGCTTTACATATGTATTAATTGGGCATTTCTAAATCTATGATGCAAACAATATTTAACATATATAATCAAAATAAATCAGTATTAACAGTGAAGACTAATCTCATAATGTACACATATTAACCCTTTATTTTAGGGTTCACAGTACGGACCAGGGTATTTGTTCTCTCCTCTGGCTGCAAACATCCCAACTTCACATACAAAAAATGAAAGCCGGTATTTACATCCAATTTATACATTTCAAAGTAAGTTAATAGCAAGTGTGGACCTGGAACTTGCTGCCAACAAAGAAATCAGTCTTTAATATTATAGTTGCGGATTTTTGCCATGTTAGAAAAGATTTTTGGTTTTATGGGATGAGCACAAGACAAATTCCTGGATTTTAACTTCTGCTGAACTTCCAGCCTGGTTCCTCTGACTGTCAAATCTGCAGCTGGCATTTCAAGTTTATCCTTGGCTTTGATATTTTGCTGCGATTCTTCAGATTGCTCGGTTGAACATATAAATTCAAACTCCACTGCTCAAAAAAAGAAATAAAAATACTTTGTAGTTATGTTTGCATTTAATTATGAAAGTAGATAGTTGAAGAGAACAGGTTTACTCTTTTTCTCTAAATATATTGCTGCCATAGTGCCACATTGTCGAAGTCTTATACTGAGTGAGTATCAGAACCATTTCAGTACACAGGAGGCACAGAACCATCCATTAAGGCTTTCTACACTGATGGTAAAATACATCAGCATCTCCTGCTCAATCCTCACTTCGTCTGTCCCTGTTAATTCTCCATTAGCATCAGACTGCTTAGGAGAAGAAAAAGGAAGACAGCTGGAAGGTTGGTGTAAGTGTTCAAGTCGAGCACTACCTATCTGTCCAGCTGTTTTTAAACATCACATTTTACAAGTTTACCCTTCTCTCCATTGTGAGAGAACATCTGCATCAATCAAGGCAATACCAACACACTGGACAACACAGCACAAAGTTAAGACCTACCTGTTCCTGTATTGTGAAACGGTGATAAAGTTTTGGCTGCAATAGTTTGATCTGTTTCAGGAAATCACCAGCAGCCATAAAAGCTGCAGCAAAACGTGTTTGGATATGCACAAAACAAAGGGCTCAAAGGCAATTCTGAGTGCTTGACAAAGCTGCGCTACTAACATTATCTTTCGGGTTGCTGGTTTGGGTTTGGTTGTTTGTTTTTTTTTTCCCCATATCTTCTCTCACAGAGGAAGGCATTTACTGTGGAATCTTCGGGGTTTTTTTGTTTAAAATACCTCTGTGTACTAGAGAGGACAGAAAGTAACATCTTTGGTTGGGAGGCAGGGAGATTGGTCTTAGTAGAATTGGAGTCCATTCCGCAGTCTCTCGCATAATTCTCTGAAAACCACTATCTCCAACTAACTGAACTTTAGTCTTATCACAGGTTTCATTAGGTAAGATAAGTGGAATTGGTCAATCATAGTATCAATTTTAAGTTATAGGTAATATTTACAGGTGCCTGGCTCCAGCCACTTAATCCTTGTTTTTCAAGGCACTGAGATTTTAACTTTAGATTTTCTATGGAGAGCCAAAGCAGACAGCAGAAGTAGTCATAATATACTTGCAATAACACACACTACAGCATTCTGTACTCGTTGAATTTTTTGACCATGACAGGAGTCAGTCCCAGGTACAATTTAGTCACAGAGCAAGAATAAGAGGTGCACAAATTGACAAAGGTAAGTTCTTAGTAGGATAAGGTAAATTTTCATAGTCAACAGAACATGGTAGAAAGTCCAAACAAAATTCTACATGGAAGGAAATAAAAAAATTTCTTGAATTATGGAATGAATTAATCTGTTGAGGGTTTATAGCTCTATGCAAAGCATGACGCTGTGGCTAGTGTCAAAACATGACACTTTTCAAAATAATTTTTATGTTCAGGCTTAGCTTGAACCAGCTGTTCACTCATGCGTGTGCAATCACTGCACTGAGTCAGCTTGGTGGCATTTGTTTTTACAGGTGGCAAAAGCTCAGTGGTCTCTTGCGCTATTGATGCGAAATCACGTTATTCAGCTTGCCACCTAGTGGTTACCTGCAGATGTAGAAGATACGAAAGAGGATGCTTGAGCCCAGGGAAGACCTTTGAGTGTATTTTCCTGCCTGGAAACTTTAATCATTACAGTGCACTACCCAAGACCTCTACCAGATCTGGCAGAGAATAAAGCGGAATTTCACAACATCAACAGTTTAGAACAGTGCAGGCAGCAGTGTCTGAAACGTAGTGGATACAGCTTCAAAGATTATTTTGCTCGAAAGGGAGCCACAGCAGAATGAGATTACCTCCTGTTTGTGGTCTAAATAACAGCAATGAGCAGATCCATAAATAGCAGAGTCAACACTACTTACAGACAGTCTGTTTTTTCAAATACTCCCTCAGTTTTGAAGGGTCTTTTGTATTCAACCAAGGGGATGACTTTCAGAAATAATGTGGGAGGCCCTAATCCTGTAGATCCAAACGCAAAGTAACCAAGCACCAATGCATCACATGCATCCCCTTCTCTGAAGTCTTCTGTATGCTTGTCTCTTGACATTAGTAGAGACACTACAGTTATAACTAGTAAAGGCTACTTAGTTAAGTGTTTGGACCAACAACACAGAACAAGAACACGAGCATTCTATATGGCTATTGTAAAGTTTTGGAATGTCAAAAATTCGTGTTAACACAGAAATTTAAAACCATGAAATTGCAAACTTGTAAGGTTAGTTCGACAAAATAGAAAAAGACAAAGAACCAAAACCCCAGAATCAAAAATGCTATTTAAAGTGAAATAACCTAAGAGAACACTGAATAAGGACCTTCATATGTTACTGATTCTGCTTGGGACTGTTCACCTGTGTGAAGGACCTTGAATAAAATCAGCATCAACACGCACTGTGCAGTAAAATTTAAATGCAGTAGCTTAGTTTTCACAAACACTGAAAAAACACACCTAATTTACAAGCCTGTAACTTACTTTCAGAAGTGACCTTGGCAACAAGAGCTAGTAAGATCATAGTTAAAAGCCTCAACTGCTTTTGAAAATGGACTTAAATGTTTAGTGTACTGAAATGCTTAACATATCTTCTATTTGATGTGTGTTAACTACAGTCAGAAATTAATATTGAGATATATATATTTTTTTAAACTAAAGAGATACAGGTAGACATGTTGTATAAGCAAACTGAAATTTCCCCAGATGGAAAACTTCATTTAAGAAACTTGTCACTAGATATTTGCTTATGGCTAACAATGTTTCTGAAGGAACACCAACTCAAACAAGTTCCTATTCAGGAGAAGAACATGTAAGTGAAGAAAATGTAACTAGGGGATTAGTTAATATTTGTGAAACACTTCAAAGATGAAGTTTTATGTAACGCAGAAAAGAAATCATGAGTGTTTCTCTGATTGGAGCCGGAATGAAGCCAGAGCCAGATCGCTCTTTCTGTTTGTTAATATTTTACCAGATTCTTTCTCTGGCCAGCTTTTTACCCACATGGATTGCTCTTAGAACTGTCAGTGATGTCAAAGCTGTTGAAATTCTGTCTAGTGTGGAAACACTTAAGATAACTTTTGATCCAGAAAGTGTAGAATTTCAGACCATAGAGCTTTGCAAGTAACAGTAACAATGAGAATTATAGTAAAAGAAATGCCCCCATCTAAGTTCCAGCAGTAAACCAGAAAAGTTACTCTGCGTCAAAGCAGCTCAATCTCAGTCTTTGTTAGGCTACAATGTAAACTCAAATTAATACGCCCAGGACACAGTTCTGAGTGTCTCTGGGGGTGGGTTTCTCAAAGTACAGTGGGACCGTCCACCACAGCTGGAGCCCTCCTCTGGCATGGAAAATACAAAGTTTCACCTACCCCAAAAGTATATAAAACAAGTGACCAGTGGGGACATTCTGAGTGCGGACACAGCTTGCCTTCGGCTCCTCCTCCCTCTGCACTGACCCCAGCCTCTGTTGACCCAAGGAGATACAGCTGATCAGGAGCTTTTCACATGGTAGCACAAAGCAGCCTTCACAGTATTGGCTTCACTCTAAATGCAGTCTTACAGTCGAACTTTAATTGGTGATGTCCGCCTGCCTTTCCAGAAAAACTAGTAAGCATCTCCAATAGCAAGTAAAAACTTTATTAAGCAAAATTACTTGAAGAAAAATAAATTCCAGTTTTCTACATGTTTTACAAAGCTTCCCCTCCTCCTGCCTAACATTTATTCTAAAATCAAAAAAGGCCCTATAGCCCACAGGTGAATAGTGAAACCTTGCAGAATGTACAGAAGCTAATCACACGGTCATACATGTCTGTCACGATTTTCAGAGGAAAGCACACAACTCTTCTAACAAACAACCTTCCTTTGAGGATGGCCTGTCATCAGCATTCAAGACGCATATGATATGTACGGATCACCAGCCAAAGTCTCCCACCTGCTCTCAACCTCTGGGACAGGGCATTTAAAAAAGAAAAAAATGCAGAAGCGTATTTCTTACAAGTACAGTCTATGTATGTAACGATGATGCTTTCAATATCATCGTGGCTTGTACCTGTCTACCTCAGTAGCAGGATCTTTTTCTTTCAATAATACAGAACAATAAAAACACCTGTGTTCCTTCTAAACCATTTCTTTCTACTTATCTGCAGCGTTAACATGCAAATTATTAAAGCCATCTCATTCCTACAGTACAAACTAAAAATCAGCAGGTAGAGTAAGGAGAGAGAAAATTAAAATATCTCATAGACTTCTGGCTTGCTTGGAAGCTTCCACAAGTTCTGAATTAAATGGTGAAATGAATAAAGCATATAACAGTTCACTTCAGTAATTCAGTGTTAACATGTAGTCATAAACACTCCAAAACACATTGAGTCATTGAATTGTGTCATATGCTGGAAATACAGCAAATTGCAGGGCTTACTTGACATGCCAACCATTTTAAGTCCCAATAGACTGTTTTGTACATGAAAAATATGAATGAAGCTGTTCAACAGGTTCAGAAAAATCATTCTCAGACTACAATTGTTTCTGTTTCACCAGAAATGCCCATGAAACACAGCTACTGGTGTGATGGATTTGTACAGAGTTGAACTTGTAAAAGAAATGTTTGAGTAAGCAAACTAGCTTGCTTGCTTTGTTCCAAACCATTTTTTGTTACTGAGCTTTCAAGTCTGTGTGTCACTCGTATCTGAAAGCCCAGCACTGAGTCACTCCATCTTAATGGTGGTTCTATCCACCGTAACCATGTGATTGATGAATGTGTTAAATATAAGCGAGTGGTCTTAAACAGGAAAGACTGAATTATTTTTCCATAGCTCAGGCATGAAAAATAATGCAAGTTCTGCAGAGCTCCTTGACAATTTTGTATATTTTGCTCTGAGGCGATGCTCTTCCAAAAAAGAAAGATTTTGCTTTCACAATTTTGTTTTCTGAAATGCAGTATTCAGTCTAGTAAAATTAAAGATACCATTTGGGTGGTTTCCTGGAGAAGCCAGCTAAGCAAGATAAGATTTTTAAAGTCCTGTTCTTGCAATGCAGTATTTCAGGGCCTGCATGTTTGAGTAAGAAGCTCCGCTCAAGTGTTCTCAGGGTAAATCTGAATGCAGAGATGAAATTAAGGTTGTTCTCAGGAAAATATCACCCCTTATTGATGTTACACTGGTTTCATGTTGGCAGTATTATCTTTCCCTTTTGCTATTCTCTAGATCCCCAAAAATCTACAGTAAATTTTGCAACGGTGGCTGGAAATTTCTAGACATTAAGAAACTGATGTCCTTGTAAGGCTGCCAGTGGTGTTGCATCATGCATTGAGCAGCATGAAACTGCATGGCACTATCAGTAATGTTTCAAAGACATCCTTTTGCTTATCCTGTCAATATAGGCCTGACCTGAAATACTCCTTCTATTTCAGTCCCAGCCCCACAAAAAAAGCACACAAATCATGGCTGTCAGCACTATATCCATTCCAGTCCTACAGGTCTGTCAATGCACATTACTTTGTCCCTGCAATGCACTGCTGTTGTGAATAAATACACTTGTAATCCATTCTTCATTTTGAAAGCCCTTTTAAATATTTTTTTTTCTTGTGTCTTTCATTGCATCTATATACTGGTTTAAAAATAGATGTAATGTAGGTTGGAAAGGATCTCTGGGTGAAATGTCACAGTGCTTATCACTCGGAACGCATATTGGCACAGCTTGTGTCCATTGCCTCTTTTCACTGTGCACCTCTAAGAGTCTGGCCCTGTCTTCTCCAAAACCCCTCACTGGGTACTTAAAAAGCAGCAATCAGACCACCCATCAGCTCTTTCTTGTCCACGCTGAACAACGCCGCTCTCTAAGCCTCTTCTCGAGTAACCTGTGTTCCAGCGCCCTAGCCATCTTAGTGGCTCCCCACTGGACTCCAGTTTGTCAATCCTTGGTACCAGAGGGTCCAAAACTGGGCACAGTACTCCAGATATGGCCTCACAACTACCAAATAGAGGGGAACAAATCACTTCCCTTAACCCACTGGTTCTTGCTCCTGCAGTCTGGTATGTGGTTAACTGCACACAAGTATCTATGTAATGGTAATATAAAGCTTGCCTGAAAAGTCTAAATGGCTGCCATATTACTCCACAGCTGCCATCAGATCTCAGGAATAATGATGATGATAAAAATGATAATATCAAAACCAAAAACCCAGACAACCCACACAAGCCCCACAGCATTGTAAGAAATAATGTATTGAATGCTATGCCTCTTACTAAAAAATAAAATCACCTTTATGGTGATTGGAATTTATGGTTATGGATTTATGGTGAATGGAACATTCTGGAGAAATGTTTGTCTGTCTATTTATAAAGACCTTTAATAAAGAAGAGTCTACAGTCCTTCTGGGGAACATACTCCATTATTAGCCATCCTGAAGTTTTTCCAGTATTATAATTTAAGACCATTACTTTTTGTCCCATCCACAGCAGGTGTCAGAACAGTTTTCCAAAGTTTTGCCGATGAAGGCTTACTTCATAAACAGGACAACAGTTTGAGAGACAGAACATTAATCTGCAATACACTGCTCAACATAATGGTTACCATGGAAAAGTTCCTTTACAATTTGCCTGTGAAGAGGCAACACTTTGCTGCATGTATCTTACAAATGGCGCCTCTGCTAAAATTTCCATGAACATGTGGTGATTTTTTAGAAATATAACGTTGATTAATGTTCAGTCTGTGTTTCTGGGTTTTACCTTCTCCTCTCACCCTAACCCGGATACTGTCTGACATGTAAGGTCCGGATGCTGTCTCACATATAAGAATTTGTGTCTGCTTTTATTTTTTTATGTTTCAACTTGTTGCACTGGACTACAAAATTCCAGTGAATAACAACACCTCGTTCACTGTGTGCCCACAGCATATACCACATTATGCCCACGATCTTACTTTTGGCCTTTAGGTCTTAGCACACTAAGCAGTATTGTACCTATTAACCTGCCACAAAAATAATGATTAAGCAAGGATTTGCCAAATTACAATTTGATCTAACAGTCACTTGGCAACACATGAAGTGTGCAATTCGCAGACAGACACTTTCGTATCTACCCCAGATAAGGTTTAGACTATGTCTAAACAGAAGGGTATTTGCATTTTCCAGGAGTATTTAATAAAAGGGGCAAAGCGTTTGCAACAATGGCATTAAAACCAGAGCTATATAGGCATTCCCCGTAATTCTTACGTCTGTTGGTAACAGTGAAATTCCCTTCAAGTAACTCACTAGATCTTCAGATTCTGATTACAGGACTGTAACAACCGTAGCAGTCATGTAAAAAATTTAGTGGTAGGGGGCAGAATCCACTACCGTACTTCCATTCTTCCAGAAGTCAAATACTGTGACTACTTTTCAAAGCGTGCTTACCTTGGCCAGTGTTCTTCTGAGGACTGAGAACAGAAGGGCTTGATCCCATTTCTAAAGTTTGCCAAATACCTTGGCAGAAATCACGTGCTCTAGATGAATAAAGCTGGACCTGCTGGGCTTGACTAGGATTCTGCCTGAGCGGCCGACTTTGAACAATCTTTGAGGATCTATCTGCCTTTCGTTGCTCTGGCCCATGATTTTCAACAGAGAAATCTAGCCGAACCTGTTCAAATTCAAACAGAACCTTACAGAGATACGTACTTTTCACATCAAAGACATTAGAAAATTGGTTAAATTTCATAGTGGCATCTTGGTCTTGGAAAGATAGAAGGTTTCAGCAAGATGCAAGACAAAAGAAAATTATTATTTTTAATTGTGAAAGGTTGTACAAGAAGATTAATTACAACATCATGAAAGTGATTGAGAAACCCTAGTTTATTAAATGTTAACAAATACTATTTTGTACAGGAACAATGCATGACTTAAAAAAATATATATTTTTAAGTCTTCTAGGAGATGACTGTTGAGCAACTGCAATTGAAAAATCCAGCTGAGGGCAAATTACATTGATGATAAAACTGCACCATACCTCAGCAGACAGTAATTCTGTTTCTTCCCCACAGCTGCTTGATGCTGCTTCTTCCTTTAAGCTAGGGCAGGCAATTAGAGAAGAGATCCTTGAGGAATGCTGTGGCTTTGCATACTGCAGCTCCTAATATGAAATATTTCATTAACACAAATAATTTATGATCTCTAAAAATAACACATTTATAGCTCAGTTTGCTGTTACACTGCTAGATTTAAAATAATAAGTTATAAATAATATTAAACAAAATTATGTTCCCTTCAGATCAACAAGGCCAAACTACCCTCCTAATAAACCTCTTACTAAACCTGTTCAAAATCTACATTCCTTGTTGCTGTTACTACCATCCTGCTTGTTACTCAAGTTTATATTGTCAGGGTCATTCTTCACTTTTGTCTTCTCCCATTATTAAATTACAGAAGAAAAACTCCCAAAGAAGTCCTAAAAACCCAAATAAAATAAAGCAGCTATGGAAAATTAATTTGTCAGCAACTAAAAAAAACCTAATTACCCCACAAAGTTTCACCAACTTTCAACATGTAGCAATTAAAGTGAGATTTGATGAAAAGCGAACTCCTTCAGCTCTGTCAAAGGAGATGAAAATAAAACATCAAATCTTTTGCTATGTATTTAAGACTAAAGAAACAAAAGATGAGCCTATCATATAAAGTAACTGACACTGAAATTCCTGTAGGTATCATAGTAATAAATTCTCTCAATTTTTGGTAAGTGTTCTGGTTTGAGGTAAAACAGGACCAATTTTGTTCCGTAACTTTACTTCTTAGCTGGGCCTCTTCTAACTACCGAAATTAACAGTATATTTTGCAGACAATGTTCACTCTCTCAGAGTGATAAGACCTATGATCTTGAACACAGGAGCAAATGTAGTGTGGCTACTAATGGCGATTACCTAGAAGAAAAACACCCAAACTAGAACAGCAGTCTTTGGAAGCTCAACCTGGAGCTCAGCTTCAGTGCAGGAGCTGAGGCCTCAGCCCGTATGTTCTGGGTAAAAAGCAGCCTGGAATGAGACTGAAGATGAACAGCTTGGATACATGTTTGTCTAGCTTTTTAGTCTGGACAAATTCCAGCAGTAACAGAGATGATCCCAGTGGTTCCAGAGCTGGAAAGATTCTCAGTGATAGCCACTTCAACCATGACCTCCAAGCAACCAGTGAGCTGAAGGGGTTGGACTACCACTCCTGGAGTTTAGCACACCACCTGGAAACTCACAGTCAAATGCTACCTCTCCAAGGCCATGGACATGTTGTATTTTTAAAATCAATTTATTCATACAAAAGCAAGAAAAATCTTCAATGAATTTAAAAAGAACATGGGAGACACGAGATGTCAGAAAAATAGCAAAGAGTACCTAGTTCATTAAAAATAAGGCAAGGGAAGACTGGGATGGATGGGAAATGAATGTTCATTGGTTTCAATCTAAACTCAGCTAAGTTCTAAGATGAGTTGTGAAAGAAAGAAAAATTAAAGAGGTGGAGAAGAAAAAAACTTGTAAAAAATGTGGGTTTGAATTGTGGCAATTTGTCCCAGATCTGGAAATCACTTTTACATACATTTACTATAAGCATTTAACCAATCCTTTCAGACCTCGATCCAAGCAGTGCACAGATGAAACAAGCAGGCTACAAAAGGTCGACTCAAATGCTTTGCTGGACACTAATCTCCTGTTGCAGAGTTAGCCCATACAACTGTCCCATAAGATGTATCATTGATATGCCAGTGAGGCTGTTTATTTAATGCTCCCCAATTCTCTTCTCCAAGGACCTTCCTCACACTACAAGATGCTAATACTTCTTGTGACAGTGCTGCTGTGACAGCTCTTTCATCAGGTCCTCAGACTGTCAATGAAGAGCTGCAAAACAGTGCTGCATTCCCAGACCTGTTCTCACAGAGCTCAAATAATTTGGGCCTTCCCAGTCTCAAACCCATATGACTTCCATTATGGTATGTTCTAACCAGTATTTTTGATGCCCTCACTAATACTTTTGATATCAAAAGAACCCGATTAGATAAATTTGGCAAAATATACCAGATTCTCCAGCTCATGTTGCACTTACCTGACTGACCTGCTACAGTTCTTAATTTCTGTTATCTTAGACTACCTGCTATATCTAAGGAAGAATAAGTCTCCATGAGCTCTTTAAAGGTACACCAGATGGCATTCTCAGTTTATCACTGTCTGATGGATGGTTTACAATGTTTGCTCACACTGCAACCTTTAAAACTTCTTCATTGACTAATGGGCAGTAAAGAACAGGGGCTTACTTTCACTCAAGCAATCTGTTCAAATTCGGTTCTAATTGGCTCTAACAGCACAGCCTTTTGGCCTTCAGGCAACCCTTCTCAATCAAACAGGAGTGCCCCTCCTGCTGGATATCTTCTGCCAGGAAGAAGCTAAGAGAAATTCAAGCACCTGTGACAGGATGTTCAAACACAGAGTTCTTCCCTGCCAGGTTCCCTTAGAACATACTCCAAAATGTTGCCATAGATTCAATCTGATAGAGTCACCTTAGCCAAGAAACATGTGTACCCATTTTCTTCCCCAAATATATGCCTTTCCAGGCTGAAATACTGCTGCATACTTTGGATGCTTGGAGAGCCTTTTCCTTTCATATTCAAACACTTGAGCCCTCCAAACAAGTACTACCTGTTTTTACTGCTATTCTTTACCCAACAGAATATCCATCCTGTGCAGAAGCTGGATAACTGTCTGCCTGAAGACCTCATAGCAGAACACTGAATTTGACCCTGTAAACACTTATTCTCAAATTTAATTGCAGGATTATCTTTGCACTTCAACTTTTTCAATATTTTCTTAAATCTACTGACCCAGAAGTTTATGTAACTAGTCCGGCTAACATACTTTATGTGTATAATTATGTGGCTAATCTGCAGCGCTGTTTTACTTCACAGGAACAAAAATAATCTATTTTTGGCAGAACCAAATTGCAAATTGAAAGCGCATCATCCCCAGACAAATAATTGGTTCAATTAGCACCAGCTAAGTCACTTAACCTTCATTTATCAAATTCGTAGCCCTGATTCAAAGCAACTACAGAGATTAATACTTTTTTTTTTTCCTTTAACACCATTCTTGTTGTGATGTAAGAATAATCAAATATTCATCAGAACTTACTCCCACTGTCTCTTTTAAGAAATTCACCTTTGTCATTCAAACTCTCTGGCCAGATGGTTCATATACTTTGTAATACACCTAGGCCAACCAGATAACATCTGAAGAAATTAGTGATAACTTCAGGCTCAAAAAATCACAAGATGGCATGCTCAAAACATATACATGGTTATTCCATCTTATCTTTTTAGAATCTGTCTAGATGTAAAAACATTTCAGATGTTTTTAGAATGTGTTCAGATGGTAAGATTTTCAAGTAAATGACTGACAGTTGTGATTTCTTAGTGCAATCTGACAACAATAGAATCGTCTAGGTTGGAAGGGACCTTTTAAGATCATCGACTCCAACCATCAACATAACACTGCCAAACCCAACACTAAACCATATCCCTCAGCACCACATCTACCTGTCTTTTAAATACCTCCAGGGATGGGGACTCCACCACTTCCCTGGGCAGCCTGTTCCAATGTTTGATAACCCTGATAGGATTATCTCCTGTGTATTTTCACATTGTCACAGAGATCTTAGTATGTAAAATGAGAACCATTAGAGTTCAGTCTCCTACATAGTCCTGGATAAACCTTAGTAATCCACAAAAAGGCTCTCAATCTGCCCTTGATTTCAGTTAAGAGAAATAAGAATGCAGACAGAATTAAAAATAAACAGGATCCTCCACAGGAGATTAGCTTTAATTCAGTTGATTTTTCCCCAAAGGCCGAGGAGATTGCAGTTTCAATCCAACAGGCTGGAGGCTGACTGCTTGGAAAGAAGCTCAGCAGAAAAGAAACAGGAAAGCTGGTGGACTACAAGTTGAACATGAGGCAGAAACCCGTTCTTGAGGCCTTCAGCCAACAGCATCCTGGGCTGCATCAGGAACAGCACTGCCAGCAGGTCAAGGGAGGTGAATTACTTCCCTCTAACAACCACACTTGGAGTAGCATGTCCACTTTTGGGCTCCCCAGTACAAGAAAGACATGGACATACTGGAGCAAATCCAGCAGCCACAAAGATAATCAGTGAATTGGAGCACTGGACATATGAGGAGAGGTTGGGGAAGCTGGCCTTGTTTAGCCTCCAGAAGACATAGGTCAGGAGTGATCTTTTCAACATGTATAAGCACCTGATAGGATGGTGGGAGGAGGTAAAGATGAACGAGCCAGACTCTTCTCAGTGGTATACAGTGGGAGAACGAGAGGCAATGGGCAGAAAGTGAAGTACAGGACAAACTGTTTAAGGAAAAGGGGAAAAAAAAAAACCCAAACCCCAACCTTCTTTACTGGGAGGGTGATCAAACACTGGAACAAGTTGCCCAGAGAGGTTCCCAGAGGAAGTATTTCCCCAACTGAACTTGGTTAATCATTCTACTGGAGTTCTATACCTCAGAGCAACATTGTTTACTGCCCTCAAAACTACAACGACAATCAGCTGCTCTGACTCAATCCTCACAGGAACAAATCTGCTGATCAATTAAGTAAAGTACATAGTGAAATCCTGACTATCAAAGTCACTGGGAGGTCTGCCACTAACTATTAGGGGAGCCAGGATTTATCCATTTGTCTCTCTGACGAAAGCTGCAATTTAACTATTAAAAATTGTATTTTAATTACAAAAGATAAGAGACAGGTTAATTATATATCCTGTTCTAATATATGGAAAATGTGCTACTACAATAATTTGGACATTGGTGCTTTAAAATTCCACCACTGTGGATATTTGGAAATATGTTCACTGATTAATCATTTTCAAGTTTATCTTAGAACATACTGCAAATCCTTCAAATGGACTATCTTATTTATTTAAAACTAAGCTTTATGAAACTCATACTTGTAATTCAGGATTGCATTTATGCCGCATTAACACAAGCGTTTCTGAAGTTCCTTAGATGAAAATCAT
The DNA here is from genome assembly GCA_008711295.1 of Anarhynchus alexandrinus. Taxonomy (NCBI): domain Eukaryota; kingdom Metazoa; phylum Chordata; class Aves; order Charadriiformes; family Charadriidae; genus Anarhynchus; species Anarhynchus alexandrinus. The sequence goes on along the minus strand of VUYV01000745.1, from coordinate 112,490 downwards.
GTTTTAAAAAGTTAATTTTGAAGTCCCAAATATAACCCCTTAAGCAAAATGGGTAACATCTGGCTGGTGGCCAGTCACTGCCGGTGTTCCCCAGGGCTCAATTTTAGGATCAGTTCTCTTCAGTGTTTTTATCAATGACCCAGACACAGGAGTCGAGTGCACACAAAGTAAGTTTGCCAATGATACTAAATTAGGGGGACTTGTCAATTCTCTTGAGGGTAGAGACCTCACAGAAAGATCCTGATAGATCGGAGCGCTTGGCAATCACCAACTGCATGAAATTTAACAAGAGCAAATGCTGGATTCTGCACCTGGGACAGTGTAATCCTGGGTGTCCATGCAGACTGGGAGACAAGAGGCTGGAGTGCAGCCCTGCAGAAACCTGTGGGGGTTTTCGTTGATGGCAAGCTCAATACGAGTCAACAACGTGCCCTGGTGGCCAAAAGAGCCAACTGTATCCTGGGGGGCATCAGGCATGGTATAGCTAACCGGTTGAAAGAAGTGATCGAACCACTATACTCAGCGTTGCTGTGGCCTCACCTCGAGTATTGTGTGCAGTTTTGGGCTCCACAATATGAGAAGGATGTAGAAATATTACAATGTGACCAAAGGAGGGCAACAAAGACGGTGAAAGGACTAGAGGGCAAAACTTATGCAGAGCGGCTGAGCATACCTGGCTTATTCAGCTCAGAGAAGAGGAGACTGAGGGATGACCTCATTGCTGTCTGAAACTTATAGAATCATAGAATTGTCTAGGTTGGAAGGGACCTTTAAGATCATCAACTTCAACCATCAACGTAACACTGCCAAACCCAACACTAAACCATGTCCCTCAGCACCACGTCTACCTGTCTTTTAAATACCTCCAGGGATGGCGACTCCACCGCTTCCCTGGGCAGCCTGTTCCAGTGTCTGATAAACCTTTCTGTGAAGAAATTTTTCCTAATATCCATCCTAAACCTCGTGGTGCAACTTACTCATGCGGGGGAGCAGAGAGGGAGGTGCTGATCTCTTCTTTCTGGTGTCCGGTGATAGCATGCGAGGGAATAGCTTAAAGTTGCATCAGAGGAAGTTCAGACTGGATATTAGGAAGAAGTTCTTCCTTGAGAGGGTGGTCAAGCACTAGTACAAGCTCCCCAGGGAGTGGCCATGGCCCAAAGCCTGTTGGTGTTCAAGAAGCATTTGGACAATGCCCTTAGATACATGGTTTGACTTCTAGGTTGCCCTGTGTGGAGTCAGGACTCAAAGATCCTCATGGGTCCCCCTTCCAGCTCAGGATATTCTCTGATTCTATGAAATCTTCCAAGGTACCAAAGGAAAATTTGAGCTAAAGTCAGAAAAAGTCATTTAAATGCGAAATTTTAAGGAAAGTTATACTCATGGAATTCGAACTGGCTTAACTGCTCAATATCACTAGATTTTAGAGAGCATATCATTACCTGTGTTGTAAGCCTGTGCTGTAGATGCTTTAAAGCTGATTGCTGACACTGTGTTCTTTTGACAAGATCTCTTGGAAAAAGACAACCAGAGGCAATACAAACTGTGCAGCGCTTAGAGCTAGCAGGATGCCAGAGTCCTATAAAGGAGAGAAAATACTGAGGAAGGCATTCTCTGTTGTTATTTTGTCATCAATATTACATTCCCAGCAAGTGTTTATAGTGGATACAAATGAACCACAGAACACAGGCCTTCTTGTTGCAGACAGATTCAGTGCTATGCGGAAATGGGCCAGTGTTTTCCTTTGCTTCGCTGCCAGAGCAATTGTTGCACGGAACTTAAATGTCCACAGTGAAATCTTCTTACATTATATACACTCTTGATTCAAGCTTACTTTATAGTAAGCCTAATCTGCTTTCTCTTCCACTTTCATAAAGCATTAGTTTTTATTCCAAGAGATAAACTACCTCTTTTCTGCTCTTAAAAGAAGTCTTAGTTCAACTTCCAGTTCCCACACTGATATCTAAGCACCAGGGAGTCCTTCATCTAAGGTGTTCATCAACAAAAATTTACTGCCTACAGACTCTAATTGTTCTATGTTAGCACCTCCTATCACAGAGTAATCTTACTTGCAACCATTAGCACTGCAGTCTCACACAAACTATGCAGGTCAAGAATCAGTCAGGTTCAGGACTTTGTTTTCATATTAAAGCCTAGCTCTCTCCAGCTCAAAGGATGAACTGATTCCCAGGTTTTAGTCTAAATATATAAGCTAGCACTCTTCTGTAGAACAAGTTTACCTTCCTTCAATACCATTCCGAGTTCTCCCCTGAGCCTGTTTCCCATTTCAATCAACTGCTGCTTCTCTTGGCTCAGAATTGAGATTTTTCTTGCTGCTTCCTTCAGTTTATTTTGCATTCCTTGTAGAGTGCAGCTGCCACCATATTGAAGACCAGCACCAGGACCTTCGCCATGTAAGTGTTGCCCAAGATCTACCATCTTTTCTTCAAGAACTTTGGGGTTTTCCCCCTGAAAAAACCAGGTAGTGCTTATAATGAGTATTTTGAAAGTGTGGTCTGCAGGTTTAGAGATTTGTACAAACACACATTAGAAGCCAGTTGAAGAAAAAAGTATAAAGTTGAAGTCTACAGCCCATTTTTTAGGGTCCATTTTCAAGATTTTGTTAGCAATATCGGGCTATTTATACTGTGGAGCAAATCCCTATAACAGCCTGGGATGTTCCCACAAATATCGTTAACTGTAAGTGTAAAATAATACACATAGGATAAGCACATATAACTGTAAACTAGAGAGCAGTTAATTTTAAGATAAAATGTGGGAAAAACCACTTTACAGAAGACAGCAAGCTACCACAAACCCTTCTTTGTGTAATCGTCATGTGCATACACACATGAGGTAGATATGACTTAAAACATTGTTTTAAAGAGAAAGTCTGCGCAGAGTGAAAAGTAAATATTCCACAATCGGTTTTGTCTCTGCAAACCTAATTGACTTCACTTTACGATATTTACCCAAAAGATCACATCCTTATTTTTCAAGAGCTATATACTGTCCTCTTTCAGCCCCCTTATTACAGAGGAGATTTTTGAATATCCATTTAAATACTCATCAATTGCTGAACAAATCGTCTACCTATAGACTTTTTAAATACTACACATTGCCACAAGTATCTAATAATGCAAAGTATCTAATACATGCAAAAGTCTATACGCCTATTTTACCAGTTTCCACAATAAACTTTCCTCTTTTTCTTTAGCTATATTTTAGCTCTGGAGTTTCATTTCAAGATTACGGTCCCAGAACGTCTGATATATTAAATGGAAAAAAAGAAAACTATCACTATGGTTCTCTGTATTGACTTCACATCTGCACCCCTATGTTTAGTTACCATTGTTGCTCAACAGATTCTAAACTCCCTGAGGTAGAAATATTTTTGCCTGTAATTCATCACGGCCTTAAGTATGTCCTTAACATGCAACTAATAAATGTAAGAAGCACAGAGACCATGTAGAAGAATGTTAAAAGATAAGCACTTCTAAAATGCAGTAAGGAATTCTAATGAAGCTTTGTCCATCGTTTGTAAGATGTTCTTAGGACTGTTCCCAGCTACCAGTCAAAGAAGGCTTGTTATGCACTGAGGAAGAAGAAATAAAGCAGGCAGCAGAAACAGACAGGAAATCATAGTTCAACATCAGTGAAGACAGCATTAACTACAACTCCAGCATTTTGTTCACTTCAAGTTTTGGCCTGCACATCTGCTCTTTACTATGCGTCTATACATATAAAGCACAAGAAGATGCACACCTCTGCCTGAAAAATGTTCTTGTTCTCATATCCAGTGCTGAGAGTTCCATTACAATTTAGCATCATGAAAGAAAGGGTTAATCTCTGGCACAGAGAATGTTCAGTTCCTATCTTACTGCCTCCAAGGCAAAGTCACTCTCTACTTTTAAGGCTCTATCCCCAGCTAAAGAAATGCGAAGAAAATGAGAATGCATCTTGGACAGTACTTTGTAAAACATTTTCTGCAACAGAATAGTTGGTATAAAATTAATTTTTCACCTAATTCTGGAAGCGGCCAAAGAGAAAAATAAATCTGTGCTGTCTATACTGGCATACAATGATTTCTTAAATATAATTTGACAGCAGGAACAAACAAATCTCTTTCTATATTCAGCAAAAAGACACAACTAAGATTAAACATGATCTGTGCCTAGTAGGTTGTGCATGTTTTCACGCAAGGTTCCCAAGGCTCCAAAGTTTTATTTAAATATTGATATTGTTTCAGTTCTTAAAGCTCTTATTTTTTAATGTAATCAGCACCTCTCATCCTTATTTATTACTTACATCTTACTTCCATTTTCTTGAGCTTAGATGGTTATTGGTGAGCCTTAATAGTAAAATTAAAGCATGAAACATATTGGTAGATTTTACAGATGACTTGAAAATTAGAAACCCCTTATTTTTTAATTGTATTTTAACCTATCTTACTTTAGACTCTGTTTACTACACCATGAAATTGCTGGGAGACAGGAAGGGGAGAGAGCATACAGTGACTTTCTCCTTACATAGTATCAGATATTTGTCCCAGTTTTCTATTCCTTTACCATTTTTCTGAGAGGTGCTGCTGTCACACTTTGATGCTGATATTGTCCATACTCTTTAAAATAACACAATGGGAATGCCATTTGTACCCTAGAAATGAGTAAAAATGCTCCCAGAGCCAGTGAGCTTTTCCTTCGTGGGTGGAGAGAGCTCTGAACCGATGCTGGCACTCAGTTATTTCTCCTGGTCACAACGAATCATTCCCCAGTGGACTACGGGGCATGCACGGGAGCACACCGCGGCTGGACCTGGCGAGCGGGTGGCCGCTGGCCCCTAACGCGGGCCTGTCGAGAGCGAGCCTCATGATCCAGCAGTTATGAGGTTCTCCCGGGAAAAGCCACCCACTCCCCTAACTGAGCCTGCAACCCCATTTGTATCTCTCTCTCCAACCAGAGCTTCACAGGACCTTCTCATCAGAGTCCAGTAGTGACACAATATCTACAGTTTCATTTCTATTCACCTTATTACAAGGCATATTGAAAGATTTTTGGTATTTTTTAAAAAGGCTAAAATCTGGATTTACAATGGAAAACTCAGAGATGATACACAGTAGTTTAAGAATTTGCAAGTGGAAAAAAAATATCAAGAACGGCTTGAAAGATCAGGAGTGACTTGTGCCAGGGAACGACTAGTCAAAATTTATTTCCTAGAAGGAATGAGCATAAGTTGAAAAAAAAACATTGCTGGCTCTCATCTAACTTACACTCGTTATTAACTGACCATATAAGCATGTATTCCTTCACTTTTTAATATTTATTTGAACAAAAAAAATATGCTATGTATTTAATTACAGATACACGTGCATACAGGTATTTTAGGTAGTTTAAACCTCTTCATACCTTTTCTGTGTCTGGGTTTATTACACAATCCAAGTTAGTTGAGCTGACTCTGACATTGCTCAAAGTGGTTCCAGTTGAAATTTTGTTTGTGCACAATAAACCTAAAAGAGGAGTATAATATGAATGCATGTGTATTTACACAGTTTAGGCTTTCATCACAACAGCCGCTTCAGAACTTTGTCTCATAAATATACATGTATACCATTCCAGTAGATATATTGTAAACAGAGCTGAAGAAATACAAAAAATAGTAAGTCTCACAATACACGAACATCAGTCAGCTACAAAATACAGAAGTGACTAGAGATGACACATCAGAAAGGTCAATTTGTGGGTAAGGAGCACAGAGAAGTTTTTATTCCTTCCAGTACTGCATTATTTAATCATTCTTGGGAAACTGGCAATACTGAGTATAACACGAATAATTAAGACACACTAGCGTCATTTAATCACAGTTGAAAATTCACCAATAAATGGAAGTTAATCCTGAAAAAGTCTTCTTTCAGTTCCAGTAAAAATGTAAGTCTGAACATATTGATGTATATGAAAAAGTCAGGGGAAAGAACAGATGACTCTTTGGAAACCAGAAGTGCCTCTTCAAGTTACTCTCTATTGTCTTAAAAAATTTCAGATTTAACATTATAATCTCTTTTAGTGATTGAATATAATCTCCATCCATTTTTAAAAGGGATATAAGAAAGATTATTTTAGTTGAATAAAGTATCTCAGACATAAAGAAAATGGTTAATACATTTCTGAAAACTTACATTTATCAGCTGACAAAGATTACTGCTTCTCTTGGACACCGCTAAACTCTAGCAGTGGTAAATCTTTTACATATTGGACTAAAACATCTTCAAAAACCAGTGGACTAACTTTAGCTGCCTGTGACAAAAAACTATGCTTGAATTTGTTTTTCATTTAAAATTAACAGAGGTTTTGCTTTAATTGGTTATTAATGTCTCATTATCAACAAAGCCAGAATATGCTTATATTTATGAAAAATACCTGCACACTTAATTATCTTATGATTCAGGCTACTGTACAAACGACAGTTTAACACTAATTCTGCACAGTGGTAACACACAGATCCAGTCTCATGGCAAAATTTAAACAGAGAAGCATAATGACAGAAAAACAGTTAGTACAGCAAAATACCTTTCATCAAACCCATCTTATTTTTTCTGAAATACAGAAAACAATCCATGGTGGCTCTGGAATAGTTTGAAGCAATTGGAAATTAAATGTTTACATTGATGAGGCACAGAGATGCATAAAGCAGCTATCTACCTGCACTTACACAACTGGGAAAAGGTGCTTGTTGAAAAAGTTATACCTTGCCTATTTTGTTTTAAACCCAACCAAATCAGAGCTGGTTATTCCATTACCAAGTTACAGTTAATTTTCTTTCCTCTTTTCTCCAGACTCCTAAAAGTCACAAGAATGTTTGGACAAAACCAAACTTAAATGTTCAGAAATTACTAGAAAATGTATCTAGTTGTAATATACATACCTTCTGCAAGTTTGGTAGGGTTTTTTTTATGTTATCAGCCTTAACTTTCCCATGAAGGATAATGAAACAAAGTAAAAATGAAAGTGTAAGACATGATATACAGAGATGTTTCTAAGAGATGCTAAAAATCACCTAACTAATGTGCGACAATATCTGGTAAAGTACATTTGAAAGTATTATATATTTTTAATATTGAGGTGTTTTTAAATTTTTAGCTTCCTGATGGAGCCATCACAAAGGCCACCAGGTAAACATACTAACAAAGAAGGGTATCTCCTTAGTGCTCAGCCATAGTAGGCAGGATGAAGAAAGCTCGATGGGTACAGGACAAAGAAACTGTGATATCGAACCGTCCTTCCAGGAAAACAGGAGTCAGCAATAACTATACCTGGAACCGATGCCCTATGCCCGCTTACATATCTACACCAAAAAGGTATAAAAAGTAACTCACAACCTACCCAAAACAAGCCTCTCTGCAAGATCTTCCCTGCACGCGATCTCCCGGACAGACCAGACCCTCCCTGGAGACGTCCGGCTGACTCCAGGCTCACTGATGTGGATCATCTTTGAAGTGAGACTTTTTTCCCCATCGTCGATTAGCCCCATTTCTGGGAGCAGTTTGGTGAGTGCCATACCAGTAACACTTCACACAATATATTTGTAGGCACGTGCACAGGTAAAGGTTTGTAAGAAAGACATGGACCTGTTAAAGCTGGGGGCCATGAAAATTATCAGAGGGCTAGAATACCTCTCCTACAAAGCAATTTTTTACTATGAGGATGGTTGGACACTGGCCCAGGTTGCCCAGAGAAGCTGTGGCTGCCCCATCCCTGGGAACGTTCCAGGCCAGATTGGACGGGGCTTGGAGCAACCTGCTCTAGTGGGAGGTGTCCCTGCCCAGGGCAGGGGGGTTGGAACCAGATGATCTTTAAGGTCCCTTCCAAACTAAACCATTCAATGATTCTATATACTTGCTTCACTAGCTGGAATTCTGTAATAACTTGTAATATATATATATTTGGTTTACTCTTGCAATATATATATACACATTTGCTTTGCTAGTGGTAATTTTGTAGTGACGTGTGTGTGTGTGTATGGTTTTCTTTACTAATAATAGTTTTGTGGTAATTTGTAATAAAGAAATTCCCAGAATCTCAGACCTCTGTGTGACTGTGTATTGCGGAATCCTGAGAACCCTACAGTCGCAATCTTTACACACCCGTGGGTCAGGTAGCCCTAATAGGTCATGACGGTGACTGCTACACTTCCGTAACTGAGTTCAGAGTTCTGTGGTGAGAGTTGTCACCTTGCTCTGCAAGCTGTCTGTTTTCTGCCAGAGGAAGAGAGGACAACATCTGTTCATCAAGACTCTCCATTTCTTTCCTCATTTGTGCAACAGCAGCCCGAAGGTTGGCATTCTGCTCCTGCAGCTTTTTTATTTCCAAGGTAGGAACATCTTTGCTCAGAGAACTTTTATCATCATACTGAAATATCTGTAAAATAAAAGTACAACACAGTAACAACCCTTCATTAATGAGTAACACATATTCTCTCCGCAACACCACACACAGAGATCCTAATACTTTCAATCCATGAACGGCCTTGGGAGAAAAGAACCACAGGAAGAAAAGAAAGAGATCTGGTTATTCTGTGGATTTGCCAGGAAAAAAAGTGCTTTGGTGAGAACCTGAGATGGGGGAGAAGGCACAGATGGGGAGGAGAATGGCCACAAAGGTGTCTCTGTCTTATCACTGTTGTTCTTTGAAGCGCGCCATCTCTCTCTCTTCCATGCGTGGGTAATCTGTCTCCTTAAATAACTTACTGGGTCAACAGCAGTCCCCTTTCTGACCAGCCAAATTGCTGAAAGTGTCATTGGAGACCATTTGTTCACAAGAACATAAAGAGGCTGGACACCCTTTGCTAAACTGGAAAAGAGGAAGGAGTGTATAGATTGCACCTGGACAATGGACAACACATAGGAAACCTCTAAGCACTTAAATGCTAAAATAAGTAGCAATGTCTTCCTTATGCGCATTAATTACAGATAAGCTAAGAGCAAACAATGTAAAAGGAATATTTTTTCAGATAAGGATTGAAGCTCTGATTTCAGAAAGGCCTTGAAGTCTGACTTTTGGAATTATTCTTGGTGGAAGTATGAATTGATGAGCAAATGTCATTCTTACAGACTTCCAGAACTGAAGAAGCTGACAAAACCCAAGTTGCCAAAGCCGCTTTAACTACTGTAAAAAAACTAATTTATATTAGGGAAATATGAGCAGTGCGCTTATAGAGTAGTACATCCCAAAATCATTCTATTTCTTAAATTTTTGAAGAGTGCTTTCTTCATGGGCTGCATACAGCCTTAAAGATTATCTTAGAGATCTAGTTTGGAAAGCTAGTCCTGTGTGAACAAAGTGATGGCCTAATCAGGAGAAGAATGTGAAATGTTCTAGATTACAGACTTTAAGAACTGCTTTATTCTGTTTCACCAAAGGTTGCTAGCTCCAGAATCCAACCCTTGACAATAGTCAGCAACATATGTTTAGGAAAATCATAGGAAAAAGAACAAATTCCTCTCATGTGCCTCCTCAATTTCCAAATTTGCAACTTCGGGGGAGGGTAGAAAAACAAAAACCAGACGCCACAAAAAACCCCAAACACACAGACATTGACTGGAAAACACACTTCCCGGTCACTTGAAATACCAGTACAAACTTCAGGAAAAAATTCTAGTAGGACCAATGGCATATAAGGACCAGGATATTAGGGTCCTGACATTATTTACTTCTGCTGTTTCTTCATTCAAAGTGTGACTGCAAACACTTTTAAAGCCATATTAGATCGATGGCAGCGTATTATAACTGTGGTTTCATGCAAACAGAGAATGCAGAATTTACATTCCACCCCTGCAAAAACCTCTCTAGCTGATGGAAACATTTGTCATCAGCCATTTAAGAAATGCTGATACTATTTGGTACGGGAGTATAAAGAAAGCACTGCAATTGTGGAAAATACACTCCTGCAGTCATTAATTGAGTCCTAATTTGCAGACTGCCTAGACCAGATGTTTTTGAAAGGACTAACATGCTTCAAATATTTGTATTGAATGCTACTAATTTATGTTTCTGAGCCTCAAAAAAAATGTTTATTTGTATTCAACCCCAACCTTAAATTGTTGCAAAGCAGCAGTTCTGCCTCTTGAGAGGGAAGGGCAATCCACGAGGCCCTGCACATAGGACACATGTCAGCAAAATACTTCAGTCTCAACATTTGTGCCTTGCACAGCCTCAAACACTACTCCTTTTCCGTCTTCTCTATCATTCCCCACTTACTTCAGTCCCCTTATTTCCCCAGTCATAGGTATGTTCTGTGAGCGTGACCTGGAACGCTAACGGCCTTCAAATTAAAATTCCCTGTTGTAAAGACAACAGCTGCCCTACAGCCTCTTTGTACGCGGCTCTTCCCACCCTAACAGTACAGAGCATGCAGAAGACGAGGATAACCTCTACTCTGCTTTTACAATCTCTCCAAGGCTATTAAGGTGAGGAGAGGGGAAGGGGAGATTGTAAAGGCATGAAGGGAAAGGCACCAGTAGGTACCTGGTACACCCAGGTGTGATTTGGATTTTGGGGCCCAGAAGTTCACCTCAACATGCAACATACACAAGAACCATCACAGTTTGAACCAGAAATGCAACTGTTCCAGATTTTTGCTAGTGGAAAAGGGTCTAGACAGAAGACCACATAATCATCCAGACTTACTGTAGGCAATCTTTTCTTATCTGTGCACTTGCATGGTATTATTAGCATGCTCGAGTTAGGCAGACATGACCTAAGTCAGACTCAAAATCAGTTACAAGCAAGATTTTCCAGGCTGCTGTGTTTCACAACTCTGTTAATTAAAGGCCAAGAATGACACTGCAGTATTTCTAGCACCCTAATGGGGTCTCAGGCCAATCTGAAGAAAGGACCTGCGTGCTGAAGATACTGCACTCGGGTGTATTTAAACTTTAATCTTTCTTGCCTCAGTCCTCTGAACTAGAGGCTAGCCAACATACTATTCCTTCTTTAAGAAGACTCATTGACACAAATGTTATCAATTTTAAACTTTTAATCAATTCTCCCCCATTGGTTTACAATTAATTTTGTACAGAAAAATGATGATAAAAGGTTCTAGCCCAGAATAACAGATAACTCTTTTTGTTTATTTGTTTTTTAAGCAATGGTCCTCCACATAAATCAGAGACAAAAATGGTTTTGCTGAAATGGGTATTGCTTATCCTACAGGCCAAAAGTGCAAACCAGAGACAGAGTAGATTAACAACAGAAAGAAAAGTGTGACAACGAAAAAGTCTTGCCAACAACAGTAACAGTCAGTTACAGTGGAAGACAACAGCCAATGTGAACAGTAAAAGAAGAATCCCACCCTAACCCTGATTCTCTTGGTATTTGAATGATCAATTTGCAAAACAGTCCAGGATGAAATGAAATTAGAAAAGCAACTTGCTCCATAGTAAGTTTTTGCTACCAGTCTACTTTTGTCTAATTTATTATAAAAATCGTTTTCAGGAAGTTTCTTTCTGAATACACCACTTTCTGCATTCAGAAACCATTAGGCTTGGTTAACGCTGCTTCTTCTCATGAGAAAGCTCTAATAATACACTCTTAACTGCTCACCGTTGAGCACCTGTAGCTGCCCAGTAGGGTGCACTGCAGCACACTCTTTACTTTCATTCTTCTACAAAAGACAATTTTCTACTCTCAATGGACTATCCTTCAGCATGGCTTCAAACCAGCATTACATTTGCAATTTTGAATGGCTTTTTTAAAATATATGTGTTTTAATAAGTAGCAATCAAACGAAAACTAGCTTGTAATACTAAAATAAAAGACATTACTTTAAACAGCTGGCAAATTACTATGTTGAAGCATTGCCCTAAAATTTTAACTTTGCAACTTTAAAATCTACCCTGAACTGCAACTAACACAGAGCCTCAGGAACATTCCAGAAATTAATTCTTCCCATTATGATGTTCCATAATGATACAGTACATTGTCCTGTTTTGGAGCAACTGTCTACATCCAGCTTGCTCCTTCACAGAATCACAGAATGATAGGGGTTGGAAGGGACCTCTGGAGATCATCCAGTCCAACTCCCCCCACCAGAGCAGGGTCACCCAGAGCAGGTTGCATAGGATGGTGTCCAGGCGGGTTTGGAATGTCTCCAGAGTCAGAGACTCCCCCACCTCTCTGGGCAGCCTGTGCCGGTGCTCTGCCACCCTCAAAGTAAAGAAGTCCCTCCTCATGTTTAGATGGAACTTCCGGTGTTCAAGTATGTGCCCGTTACCTCTTGTCCTACCACTGGGCACCACTGAAAAAAAGACTGGTCCCATCGTCCCAGCACCCTCCCTTTAAGTACTGATAAGCATTGATAAGATTCCCCTTCAGTCTTCTCTTCTCCAGACTAAACAGACCCAGGTCTCAGCCTTTCCTCATCAGAAAGATGTTTCAGTCCCTTGATCATCTTTATAGCCCTTTGCTGGACCCTCTCCAGCAGTTCCCTGTCCTTCTTGAACCGGGAAGCCCAGAACTGGACACAGGACTCCAGATGCAGCCTCACCAGGGCAGAGAAGAGGGAGAGGATGACCTCCCTTGACCTGCTTGCCACACTCTTCTTGATGCGCCCCAGGATGCCACTAGCCTTCTTGGCCACAAAGGCACATTGTTGGCTCATGGGCATCCTGTTGTCCACCAGGACTCCCAGGTCCGTCTCCACAGAGCTGTTCTTCAGCAGGTCAGCCCCCAACCTGTACTGGTGGATGGGGTTATTCGTCCCCAGGTGTGGGACCCTACACTTGCCTTTTTTGAATTTCATTAGGTTCCTCTCTGCCCAACTCTCCAGCCTGTCCAGGTCACACTGTAAGGCAGCACAGCCTTCCGGTGTGTCAGCCACCACTCCCGGTTTTGTGTCATCAGCAAACTTGCTGATGGTACACTCTATCCCTTCATCCAGGTCATTGATGAATATATTGAACAGGACTGGACCCAGTACTGCTGCTTTTGCCAGTGAGTAATGGTTCAGAGACATAATGAAGCCTGTGACACCTAATCCATGTGTATTCCAGGCTAGATATGTCTATATTTTGAATTAAACATATGAAACAGATTAACTGCTTACAAGAAGTCCAGTGGAAACAAGCCCCATAAAGTTGTCATCTCGGAACGAATTCATCCAAGTCAAGACATTGAGTGTTGTCTAACCTGTTTCTCCCCTTCAGGTAAAATACTGTGATTAAATGATGCTTGCATTGTCTGTTCTCTCTCAACAGTCAAAGCAGGAAGAACAGCCTTCACCTCATGCAACCCGCAGTCTGTTTTCTGTAGATCAGCTTCAACCTCAGAGGGAGGGAAGGGAGAGAAAGCAGAGGACATCAGTATCTCAAGGACAAAGGGTGTAGAGATCAAAAAAAGAAAAAGAAAAAAAAAAGAAAAAAGAAAATAAATCAAAAAGATATTTCAAATCACAGGGCAGGGACTTGAAGCATTTGGCTCTGTCAAAGACTGCTTTCACAGAAAAATAATTTGACTTCATTGTCTCATCTTTCGTATATGAAATGGATGATGCTGATTCACCTCTTGTATGTGTTCCTACACTACAGCTATTAATGCTATGAATCATTTTGGGAAGACAATGGTAAAATAAAACACCAGAGAAAACGCATGCATTCTAAACTTCGTAAACGAGTGTTTCCTCTGTACCAATGAGTTTACTAGGCAACTGGTCACTGAAAATTATTAGCCCATTGTGCAATAGCCTCTAAACAATAAACATATATTTACTTTTTCAGAAACAGAAGCTTGTGCACTTCACAAAATAGGGCTTTTTTTGCCATACAAAAATACCCTGAGTTTTCCAGGACTAATTTTGTTCCCTCGATAGAATTCAAGCTGTACTGTGATCTGAAACTCTTTTTGGCCTGGGGCTGCTCTAAGATGGATCTTTCTTTTCCTGCTACGATGCCAAGAGCAAAGCAGTGGCATCTCTCACGCTGACTTGACTTCATTATAAGGGAGAAAAGGCCACTATTAGAGATTGTCCATGGAACTGATGAACTGCTGTGCACAATACAGAATCATATTTTACAGATTTTTGAAAGAAAACTGAAGTCGCACCTCCCCTGAGAAACACCATGATGGAAAAACTCTGTAGCTCCCTATGCAACAGATGGTTCCTAAACAGTGTTAATTTGAAATTATCACCTGCTCTCTTGCTGAAGACAGGCTTTGTGTTAGATCCTGTGATTTCTCATACCAATTACTTACAGCATTCTCACAGAGATGCTGCCCGTCCAGTTCTGCTTGCAGTTTACTCTTTTCCAGAATCCATTCTCGCTCAGCTGCCGCAGACAGTTGTTGCTCATACCTATGATGCACAGAGCAAAGCTATTGATTTCAGCAGAAAAAAATACTGAGGAAGTTTTGCATTTGTTTTCTGTGGTTGATTTGGTTTTGTGTTTTTTTTTTGTTTTAATCTCAGCCTTGTTTGCTGTCCTCATCTTCTTTTCTTGTTCTGTTTTCCAAATTAGTTATTTTATTCTATTCCACTCTAAGTATTTTACCAGACAAAAGCATTTTAATTGCTTAGAGCTCAGCAGTCTCCTAGGGTCCATCTGTATGGGTATTTAGAATCAGCTTTGGAGGTCACCTCAGCTCAAGCGGCATAAACTGCTCTTCAACACTGATACTGCTCTTGGCAATACCATCCACAGCATGTTTCCCATTTGTTAATAATGGAAATGAGACACAAAATAGCTAGGAATTAAAGTTGTTGGATTGTCAGCGTAAAATTCCTAAACTCAAAGGCTGCTGCATATACATACCTTGAAAACACACTGTGGAAAGAGATAGGAGGTGCACAAAATGAGACAAACCTCATATTCAGAATTTAAGGGCTTTCAAGACAGATGCAGTTGTCATATTGCTGAGCTTTTAAAACACAAAACTGTAAAGACTTCAGGGCACTCTTAAGATTGGTTGTAAATGTCACTTTAGACAAAGTCTTAGTCATCTTTACCACATTCTGCATCTTTCCAGATTTTGGCCAACTGTGCCCTCAACTTCTCTTCCTGTCCCTGCATCGATTGACTTTTGAATTCTTTAGAGGCAGACTCATTAGAAATTTAAATCAGATGAGAATCTTGGCCTGTTTTTAGCACTACAATTTCTTCTTGAAAAAGAAGAATTACCCCCCTCCCATGTTAATATATACTTGCTTAAGACAAATAACAAAACACGTGATGCAATGTTGGATACAAAACTGTTAAATGACTTTTTTTATTAATTAGGAGCTCAGAGGGACTTTTTCATGGGAAGTTATTTTCTTCCAGTTTATTATTCCTTCTCTAAATTCCCAGATACTTTCTTTTTCATGTGGTCTCATTTTCTGTTTAAACCTTGAGGAGATATTTCTTGATTATGTCAATCATAAAACTAATGTTTATATGCATATATAGAAATTTTGCTACAATTTTGTTGCAATAATATACATAGAACAGCCCAGGTCGGGAAGATCATCCGGTCCAACCTTTCATTAC
The DNA here is from genome assembly GCA_008711295.1 of Anarhynchus alexandrinus. Lineage (NCBI taxonomy): Eukaryota > Metazoa > Chordata > Aves > Charadriiformes > Charadriidae > Anarhynchus > Anarhynchus alexandrinus. The sequence goes on along the minus strand of VUYV01000745.1, from coordinate 96,982 downwards.
AAAGGAAGCCTAGATGAGATTATCTAGAACCCTGTCCAATTGTGTCTTGAAAACCTCTAGTGATGTCCCTGGGGCAGTTGTTCCTGTGACTGATTGTTCTCAATGTAAAAAAATATTTCTTTTTTACACTGAGATGAAACCTTTCCCAGTGCAACTTGTACCCGTGACCCCTTGCCTTCTCCATGTGGCTCCTGTGAAAAGAGAGCCTCCATCCTCTTTGTAGCCAGCCTTTGTGTACAGTTAATGAGGTCCCCCCAAGCCTTCTCCAGGGAGAAAAGACCCAACTCCTGTCTTCCTTCAAAGGGCAGGTTCTCCAGCCCTCTGATCATCTTTGTGGCCCTCTCCAGTTCGTCCATGTCTTTTTTCAACTGTGGGGACCAGAACTGAACACAGTTCTCTGGGTGCGGCATCTGTTTAACCATGAATTACTGTAAGCTTCGCACATAAATAAGTTGGGCACAAACCCAGTAAGTATGATGTTCTTAATTTCTTCCATCGCATCTTATGAAACAAGATAAATCAAGTCACTCACGTTCTAATAAGAGCATCTTTCTTTCTTAAACAAGCACTATGAAGCCATTCTCTTCTGCGTAGCTCAATTTCCAGACTTTTATGTCTCATCTGCAGTTCTCTAATTTGCTGCTTCAACTTTTTAAATTGTTTGACTTGGGCTTCTTTCACTGAAGCTGGCATTGCATCCTTTTCCTTGGCAGCATGAGATAGTTCTTTGTACCTAGAAGATGTAGAGAGACAGAATAAAGTGAGGTTTCAAGCAACAGAAGCATGTTTTTTAGTACTCTTGATTTACTTACCAATTTGGTTAGAGTAAACTCAAAGAATCATTGTCGGAAGCAGTGGAAACAGAAATCAATATCCATTTCTCAGAGGAACATGTTGCGGGGAGGTCTTTTGCGGTTGTTTTTTCAAACTAAGAATGCCACTAATTAGTTGGAGTTTGGACCAGAGCTGAATCCTTCTTATACCAATGCAGAGAGTTTAACTGTGATTATCACAGAAGTTTAAGTTTGTGATTAGCATGAAGAACAACAGTATTTCACTTAATTATGAGATCAGGGTGATCCTAAAAATTGTGTGGGGTTTGTTTTTTTTTTTTAAACACAGAGAAGCTATTTTAACAGGTAAACTACTCCATTCAACACACACTTTTACCATACTGAAAATATTCTTCACAGTAATTGAACAACTGAAGGACAGCTATGATCAGGGGGCCCAAATAAGAGACTGTAGGAATCCATGCAGCAAAAATACTTGCTTGAATATTCAGTTTTCACTTACAGATTAATTTCCTGAGCATGCAATCACAAAAAATAGAGACCGGGTTTAAAATAAGACAGGAGTTGTTAGAAGACAAGACCACCAAATAGTGCCTACAGAAAACTGAAATTGAACCATCAATAAAAAAAGGAGACATGCAAGTAACAGTTGTTTAATGTTCTTACCCTGTGAAATTGACCTGCATTTTCAAAATATGCACAAAATTTTGGATATAAAGGATTAAAGCAAAACAGAAGGAACAAAAATTGAACTATGAGTAAATCTTATTTCTTAAGTTTGAGCTGGCGATGAGTAAAACAAAAGATAAAAACCCCAATAATACTCAGGTTTGAACAAGTTTTTTTTCTGTCCCTATATTCACAATCTGTCTGTAGCTGCTTGAGAAAGTATAAAGTTGTGACTGAACACAACTGGACTTACTGGATTCAAATCAAGCATGTGAAATATGACCAAAATTAGCCACACACTCTAGAAGTGGGATGAACAAAGTTTTTCATTAAATTTACTGCTTGGAAGAGGTACTCCTTTTTGCAGTAAAGGCAGAAGGTACCATTGAACCATTAGAACTTCTAAGATAAAATTTTGTTTTTAAAGTGAGACAGGTTACATCCAGAAAAAATGTAGCAAAATTAACCTGAATCCATGCGACACAGCAAGTATTTCATACGAAGGGTGACCACTTTCTGTTGTAACAATATATATTACTAGATCAATTAATTCACAAACACCATCCCAAGCTGTTGCTAAAATAAGAGTATGTGAAGAAGAATAAGTTCAAAGTGTTGTGGAGTTGTAGAGTCTGTGAAAAGCAGTTTATTTCAATCATAATCAGAATTGTACAATACCAAGCATCTTTCACAGCAACAAAATTGTTGAACTGGTTTCCTTTCTCCAGTCTCAAATCAAACATTTCTGCTGTTTGCAGTGATTCTGCTGTTTGTGTTCCAGTCTCTTTGAGGGCCTCCAGTTCTCTGGTCAGCAGCTTCACCTTAAAAAGGACGAGAATAAGAGTTAAGAATTCTAATGAGAGCCTGATATAACCTAATATTTTTAAGAGGCCCAGAGCCCTTATACAGTTGAAGTGTTAGCAACAGCTCGAGAAACAAACAAAATAGAATAGGAAATTGTGAGGTGGTTTTTTTTTTTTTGGGTAGTTCTTTTGTTTGGTTGGGTTTTTTTAATTTGTAAATAACATTTTGCATAGTATAAGCATTAGATCAACAAAACACTTTAAAATACTGTTACGGTTTGAGAGACCCATAACAATTTGTTCTTATTTAGACAATCATTCTATCACCCGATGACCCCTCCCCACCCGGGAAAGGGAATCGAGAAAAACAAGAAAACCCAGAAGCTGAAGTATAAACAGATTTAATAGAATAAGATTAGATAATTAACATTAACAGCTCTAAAGAACTGATATTGATCCCAACACCAATACAGAATATGCAAAGATTATACTCAGCCCATTCTATCAGTAGGAAGCCGTGCACTCCCAGCAGCGGACAGCAAGTGTCAGACACTGTGAGCGCTACAACTGCAGGAGGAAGGGAAGGCCTCAGGGGTCCGGCACCAGGGCACGAAGTTCTCAGGATGGCAGCCAGCAAGGGAGAGAGAGAACTTCGCAGCAAACTTTCTAATTTATAGTGAATGTGACGTTGATGGTATGAAATAATCCTGTTGGCCAGCATGGGTCAAGTGCCCGGGTCTCACTCTTCCTCATCCCTGCACCTGGCTAGCTCGAAAACACTGAGACCTTGAGACCCACACACCATAGCTGGCTGTAAAGTAAATATTTTCACAAACTCAGACACTAGAGTCTTCTAAAAGTACAGTTTTCCCAAGTATTAGAAGAGAAATTAGTCCTGTGTCACTCAAACCAGGACAAACATCTTCCCCATAACCTATAATCTCTGTTATTATTCAGATTTCTTCTCCCGTATTTCTGCTAAATATCCATTTTATATCCTCTTCCCACACCTATTACCGACATTAACATTAATCCTGCATACTACCTCTTCCTAAGTCTGCCTAAAGTTCCTTTTATGTAGTTTTTTGTTCCTTGACTTCTTGGCTTCCCCTGCAGCTGGCCTCACTAATATGTGGGGGAAATGATCCCCGATGACCTCTCCTTCCCTTGCTTAACACTTCTACCACCAATTCAGGTGCAAATAATAGATAGATAGATATAAACTCAATATATACAATATGTTTTGTAAAGAATGAAAAAGATATAATAGCATCTAGCACGAGGTCTGCTGAGACCTGTTACATTCAGATGCAGCTGCAAGCAGTATTAGAAACTGAAACCGTATTAGAAATATCTAATCAAGGAGTCAATTCTGAAAATTGCAAGACTAAAGGTTTCTTCTGAAGTACTATCATAGTTATACTGCATATCACAGAGTAAGCAATATGTGCAAATTTACATTTAATAAGCATACATGCAGCTGCAGTTTCTTTGTTCACACTGAGTCAACAGCAGTTGGTCATGCAATCTTTATAGGCAAAACTGCGATAAGACAAAGTGGGTCTAGGTCCATTACTATAGCAGTGTCTTTTAAAGAAGGCCCAAGACAAGGCAAGAAAACAAAACCAGAAACTAAACTCCAATTGTGTCAGCATTCAAGATGCAGAAATCCATGGATACCACTAATAGCCAGGCAACCTTTTGCTACCCTAATAAGTCATTGGCAAAGTAAAGTTTGTAGGCAGAAGTAATGTATTAGACAAAAAAAAAAAAAAAAAATCAACACAGCTGGAAAAAGCTGCCAATCTTTTAGGCATACATGCCCTCTTTCTGAAAGCTTGTCTGCTCTTCCCAATGCTATCAGCTGGTTTAATCATAGAATGGCTTGGGTTGTTAGGGACCTTAAAGATCATCTAGTTCCTCCCCCCTGCCCTGGGCAGGGACACCCCCCACCAGCCCAAGTTGCTCCAAGCCCCATCCAACCTGGCCTTGAACACCTCCAGGGATGAGGCAGCCACAGCTCCGCTGGGCAACCTGGGCCAGTGCCTTGCCACCCTCACAGTAAAGAATTTCTTCCTAGTATCTAGTTTAAATCTCCCCTCTTTCAGTTTAAAACTCACCCCTTTTCCTATCTTCACACTCTCTGATCAAGAGTCCCTCCCCAGCTTTCCTGGAGCCCCTGTAGGGACTGGAAGGGGCTCTAAGGTCTCCCCGGAGCCTTCTCTTCTCCAGGCTGAACAACCCCAACTCTTTCAGCCTGTCCTCCCAGCTGAGGGCCTCCAGCCCTCGGAGCATCTCCATGGCCTCCTCTGGACCTGCTCCAACAGGTCCAAGTCCTTCCGATGTTGGGGACTCCAGAGCTGGAGGCAGCACCGCAGGGAGGGTCTCATGAGAGCGGAGTAGAAGGGCAGAATCCCCTCCCTCGCCCTGCTGGCCACGCTGCTGGGCATGCAGCCTGCGATGTGGTTGGCTTTATGGGCTTGCCAGCGCACATTGCTGGCTCATGGCCAGCTTTTCACCCACCAGTACCCCCAAGTCCTTCTTCTCAATCCATCATTCAGGTGCTTAGACTGACAAAGTATTAAAAAAAGTGTTTACGAGATACTACTTCCAGGAGATCAATTGATAAATCACGACTGAAACTTGAAAACAAGAGGATGAGGTCACAAGGGATTTTGCCCAACTGATGCAATATCATGTGTTAGGTTAAGGGGAATGACTGCAAAGATACCAAATGGCAAGCATGGAAGATGTGTCATAAACAATGGAGATACCACACGGGAGGAGAAAAAAAAAAGTTAAGAGAAATAGTGTGTATTAGATGATGTGCCCTTATGCTTGCGGAACAGCAGTTAATCAGCTTTATCATTACAGTTTAACCACACAATGCACAAAGATAACTTCGAAATCAAGCCAGTTATCAAGTATTGTTCAAGTGAGAAGTGCTCATACTCCTTTTGGTAAGGTTCATACACTGCCTTTGGGGAGTCCACGGGTAAAAGATTCCTGGATGAAGATGGGTTATTTTAGCTGAACTACGATACTAAGGGCAGCGAGATTTGGATTGGCAGGTGTTGGGTGCAAGATGTAATTGCCTAACAATCTCTTTCACCACTTCCATTTATATTACATATTGGTTTGGTTGACAGGCCAAAAATTAACCATTCTAGATCTAATGATTAAACATATTCATATGTAAATGATTAAAAGTAATTTAAATATCAAATAATTTTTTATACAAAAACGAAGGAAGGTTTTGTTCTTTAAAGTTTGTAATATACAGACAGGTGGCATAATGCCCCCCTAAAGTATCACAGCTGAAGGTGAAATTTCACTGCTAGTAAGATTATACTTTAATGATGAAATTATAGCATTATAAGAGGCAGAAGGGAAAAAAAAAAAAAGCCTTGCAATTAGAAGTATGATAATGTACATTTACCCATCTTGCCTAAGGTTGCTTCTGCTTTTGAGATGCTGACCTTTCCTGCAGTTTCAAGGTTAAATTTAGCAGTGTGCTGTCTACATAAAATAATCTTACACAATCTCAGATTACTGAACAGGTTCTTAACAGTTCCTTACAAGGGATAGCTGCCAGACAAGCAGAGCAACAGCTACTACACAAGTAGTGCATAATTTTCTAAACTGTCATTACAAATGTCATCAATTTAAGCAAAGAAGGCAAAAAATAAAAGCTTATACAACTATAGCAATGTTAAACCAAAACATCTGAATAAAAAAAAAAAATGAAAAAAGGATTGCTAGATTGCACCGCAGCAACACAACATTGTTTCTCCATGTTCTTATACCTGTTTCTGACATGCAAGCTCTCCTTCCAATTCTTGGCTTTTTCTCTCCATGTGATGTTTCAGGTTCACATACTCCTCATGCTGATGATCTATGTGACTGTTCCTAGAGCTATAAACAAAAATAAACCAAATTTACAGTAAAGAGCATCTCTGGTGACCTAATGAGGGATACATGTGTAACTAAAGAAAGAGTCACCACAAAATTTCTTCTCATAACTCAGTTGAAAAGAAATTATAAAAGTATATGCCACTTCTCAAAACTATACTTCAAAGGTTAGTTGCATATGAAATATCGAGGATCTGCTGAAAAGTAGTGCAAGACTTCCACTTAAGTACAACAGAGTTCCTCCTCCACCCAAAAATTTGTTACATAAGAAGATCACATTGCAAAACAAAGGCTGCCCAGCATAACTTCAAGCTTCTAGATACATTTAAAAATAGAAGCAGCTCTATATCTTTTCCTCTCCTCCCCCCCAGTATTTTTATTTGCTATCAACAAAAAAATATTCTCTGAGATACAGTGGAAGAATACCAGTAACGCCAGCATTTCCAACAAACTCGAAGAGCTGATACTGCTACCACGACCAGTAAGCTCTCTAATGATACACTGAACCTTTTCAAGCTTTGGATTCATCTCTGCAAGACTCAACAGGCTTGATGCTGCCCATTACACGGCCAAACAGATCTGGATTGATATCGTGCAGTTCTGCAACATTCTGATTACTTTCAACTCTATATTACAGTTACTTTATGTAGCTGAATGACCACTTCATTTGGTTAGATAACGTTGATCACATAATAACTACGTAGACAGAATTGCAAGCTAGAACTGGATAGTTACAAACAGCTAAATGCATATTCGCTTTCATATTCTGCTAGATTTTGCTTTTGAATTTACACTTCACCTGAATTAATCCGAATCCTATAGCCAACACTTATGCATGTAAGAAGTGTTGTCTCAATGTAGTCTAGACAGGCACTTTTACACCTCCCTTGTTCATCCCACAACTCTCCAGGGCAAGGTAGATCAGAAGAATAATTGCTGTACTGCTCAGTGATCAGTATCCAGCTCAGCCTGGTAAAGAGGCAATGCTAGGTGTGAAAGACTCAAACTCCTCCTTCCATTCCCAAAAGATTTAGACTGAACATTAGGAAAGAATTTTTCACAGAAAGAGTGGTCGGGCATTGGAATAGGCTGCCCAGGGAGGTGGTTGAGTCACCATCCCTGGATGTGTTTAAGAGCCGTTTAGATGTGGTGTTGGGGGATATGGTGTAGGGGAGAACTTTGTAGAGTAGGGTAGATGGTTGGACTCGATGATCCTAAGGGTCTCTTCCAACCTAGACTATTCTATGATTCTATATGCTCCATACAAAATTCCTGAAATGGCTTTAAATGAATTTGCACATGCTCCAGAACCACAGTAACACCAGTCAGTTAGTGACCTTTGAGGAATTCCAGATCCATGTCCAGATCACTTCTAATAATTAAAATAAGTTATTTAAAACTTATCCAGCCACCTCTACATTACAAATGCAGTTTGACCCAGAACACTTTACAACAGTTACCATGTTAAACAGAGAATAACCCCAAAGATACTGTTATATCTGAAGATAGTAGTTATATTAAACAAGAAAGATGTGCAGACAGATCTCAAGAAATAAGTGTTTATTCCACCCCACCCTGCAAAGTTTAGAAGTCTATACAGAATAATAAAAATTATTAAGAATAGCCAAATTAAACAGTGCATTGCTTTAGCTATCTTCATCTGGTTGTATTAGTCATAAATCTTGGTCCTGTGACTTGATATGCCCAGACTTCTTTCCTTCACAGAGGCCTATCAGAGAAGGTGGGACAAAATGTATTTAAGAGTGCACAAACCGAACTCACAATATAGCACAACAACTGCACAATATAGCAACGAATGTCTAGTAACCTTAGATATTATTGACAATGGTTGATACCATTATAATTTGTCTCCTCATGTACACAGAAGACAAGTACATCTTGATACAGGAGACATATCAAAATACTTTCAGATTCATCTTATTTCCCAGAGGTATTTCAGTGCCCAAAGATAAAGCATTTCCTTCTGACAAATCCTTCACTGCTCCCCACACTATGTTTCCCTTATAGTCATACCATCTCCACCCAGTCATATCGTCTCCCCAGCATAGACCCCTGTAAATTATGTAGAGACATGCTGTATATTTAAGAGCATCCTCACTTAATGCTATTCTTTCTCTAACACGTTGCCAGAAATAAGACAAGTCACTACGGAAGCCAAGATATAGGAAGTGTAAAGATAGCCCAAGTCACTTCTGTTAGTCCTCACTCTGTTCACATTCTAGGTGTTCCTCTGTCAGAATAGCTAATTGTATCTCCATGCTCAAAGTGCTCTCTACTGTATGAATGATGTGCCTTTGAGAAACTGGATTTCTCTTTTCCTGCATACTATTCCAAGGAAGTCACATCTCACCTGCAAAACTGTTCCAGCTCTAATTTATGTTCTTCAATGCGTTGTCGATAGTGATAATGAAGTTCGTGTCTTTTTCTTCTCTCCTTGACAAGCATTCGCTCCACTTTACCCAGTTGTACTCTAAGACCACTAATCTCCGCCTGTTTAGCATTTTCAGATGTTTTCAGATGAGCGACTGTGACGTCATAGTGTTCTAACTCTTTATCTCTCTCTTCTAAAATTCTTAGGTTATAGACAAAATCTTCTTTTAATTTGTTAAATTTTTCACACATGTCTCGGAGTTGCTTTTTGACATCTTGCAGCGTTTTCTTTTGACACGGGAACTCGCAAGTATGTAGCTCTTTCCCTTCTTTTTCTTTCCACTGAAGGAGATCATTTAGTTCTTTCTCCATTTGTAGCACTACTGTAAATCTGAAACAAGAGCTGACAGAAGACAGTTAAGACTGATAACTAATACAAATCAAGTATCTTGTCACTCCCAACGTACTGCATAGTTGATAATTAATTACCAGTGAATTTTAAAGCCCTCAGCGTAAAAAATTTCTTCCTTATATCCAGTCTAAGGCTACCCTCTTTTAGTTTAAAAAGCATTACCACCTGTCCTATTACAACAGACCCTGCTAAAAAGATCGTACCCATCTTTCATATAAGCCCCCTTCTTCCTATGCTTTGGAACATAGGAGGTTCCGTTCAAATATACGGAAAAACTTCTTTACGGTTAGGGTGACAGAGCACTGGAACAGGCTGCCCAGGGAGGCTGTAGAGTCCCCTTCTCTGGAGATTTTCAAGAACCGCCTGGATGCAGTCCTGAGTAATGTGCTCTGGGCAATCCTGCTTTGGCAGGGGAGTTGGACTAGATGATCTCTAGAGGTCCCTTCCAGCTCTGAAAATTCCATGATTCCGTAAGTCCTATAAGTCTTCTCCTCCTGCAATTACTCACAGGGTTACAAAGCTACTGTTCTGTTCACAGTTAAATCTACCTTGAAGTTACTTTTCAGAAAGGCCAACAGCTATGAGGAAATAGCTGTATTTCAGTAACGCATTAACTGTATCTTTAACACTAAAAAGCAAATAAACAATATAGAGGTTGTGCTAAAACCCTTTACCTGCTTCGTTTCTATCTCTTCCTATTGTTTATTCTCCATATTTGCCTCATATCTGATTAGAAACTCTGTAGAAGAAAAAACATTATTTCTAAGCACCATGGTTGCTTAAAAAAATTAAATAAATAAAAATGGTAACTTCTGTTCAGATCTCTCCAGAGATTTCCCCAAGTCAATACAGCTTCTCTCACTGTACAGTATTATTCTGTGTCAGTGGTTACAGATAATCCCATCTGGATAAGCACAGGGATGCAGAGAACAAAATCAGACAAGCATGCCTTTCAAATAGCAGCTCTTTAATCTCTTTAAATGAAAGAGAGATTTCCAAATCAGCAAACATAATGCAACATCCTTTAGCATCTCTATGCTAAAGGATGCCACAATTTAAACAAAAATATTTCTTCACAAACAAACTAGACAACTCTAACTCTCCAGGATCAAAGAACGAGTCTCTGATCTTTGGACGTGACAAGTATAAAAATAATTCAACCTTGCTCTTCTCAGGTACACTGAGTAACAAACACTGCTAGAGGACACAATGATCTAGTGGTCTTGCAATTCTGCTGGCCCAGATTTCACATTTATCCCTAAGGCAATTAAAATACATTATGTTTTCATATTCTGCTTCTTGTTGGCAATCTTCAAATCCCATTACCATGTAGAAAAGAGTGTAAGTAGTATCTTCTTCATTTGGGTAAGCAGAAATAGATATTTTTTTTGTAAAAGTCACTGTCGTGGATATTCATGGACAGTACTGTCTCCCTCCCTATAACATGCAATGCTAAGAAAGATTTGTTCTTTCTATATATTCCTTTCAGATACTGTCGCTCCAAATGCATCTGATGGCTAACACAGTTAAAAAGATTAACTAAATCCAACTTCCTTCCCCCCCCACCCCAATCATAAATACATTAAAGATAAAAAAATACCTATGAGATGGCTTCTGGACTCAAGGCACTGAAAGAAACTATGCTCAGTCTATACCCATCAAGGCATCAAAATACTTTTTGAGTGCCTTTTAAAAACCTGACATATGCTTCATTAGCTAAAATTAGCAATATGTTATTAGACAAGACCTTTGTGTAAGGAATCAAAAACAAGACCACAGCTCCAGCCTCTTACTTTCTTGAAATCATCAAACTGAAGTTATGATTTTCCTTGGAAAGAGGTGGTTAAGAAAAATTATACTACTTTTACAATCTCTCTCAACAAGCATCTTAAAATTAAAAGGCACCAGACAGTTTCCTATAAAAACAACCTTCCTCCCTATCTCCATATATCTCACTTAAATTAATGGTAAATCACTGGTAAATTGAAAGCAGTATTATGATGTGAGTTTGGGTTACATATAACATAGGAATCATTCATTTCATATAAAAATATTAATGAATGAACCTTCCTGTAATTTTAAGATATTGCTTTCCATCACAGACAGCTGCATTTCTTGGAAATGCAATTTAATAGGGGAGAAAGGAGCTTACCCGTACAATCTAACCAGCAAAGATACCCATTACAATCCAACCACTTACTTCAAGCGTATCCAGAAAGAGGTGATCTATAGGTGCTACTGTTCCCCCACATCAGGGCCTAACGGGACTCATATCAGCCTCTTTACCAAAGGAAAGTGATGGCTTGGCTGTAAATCACACATAATTGAATGTGGTTGGCACATCTGATTCAGTGGATATTTCGCAACTGTTGCTTACTAAAGTGCTACTTCAACAACATGGCTACTTAGGTGCCATGTTTGAGCTACTCACTTTTCAACCAAATATGGAGAACAAGGTGATGCTGAAGAACATTTCAGAGCGACACTTGAGAACCTTCAGACTTCCATACAACCCCTATTTCTCAAAGACACGTAAAGCTTTAAAATTTTGTTCAAAGTAAAGAAGCTGTACTTGCTTCTCTCTTCTTTATCATTTCCTTATTGTACCAAAAATAAGACATGCATAACAGAGCAGCAGAGCTAATAAACCAGGATTAAAACCAGGATTACTTATCTTCCTTTCAAAACTACAGAAAAGAGGATGAGAAAAAAAATGCCACACATCCAGTATCAGTTAATTATCTCTAGCCACAACTGTTTGCCTTGATGAAGCAGTAACAGACAGAGCCAAGATCACCTGAGTATTAGCACAGATGTTTCACTATGTGCTGTGAGACAAGCAATCAGCATACGCCACAGCTACACTGCTAAGTAGTTGTGCCATAGCATTCTTGCAAAAGAAAAAAACAAACAAACAAACAGGAAACCCACTGTTCCAAGAAGAAAAATAATGATGACAATCAGTAATACAAGTTAGCATCACTTGTGCGCTGTCTCTTTCTTCACTGCTAGTAGCTGCTTTGCTATTTACAAGTAAGCTTAGACATATAAAACAGTAAATATACATCATGCATTACACAATCTGATCAGAACAGATAAAATTTAGCAGAAGCTGGAGTATAGTATAAGAACCAATAACGTACCAAAGAAACCTGGGATGTCAGGTACTGAGCAGGGAGACACCTCTGGGCCACGGGGCACCTGATAGCAGGCTGTGCCATTATGCAGGACCAACAGAAGAGCAGGGGGCACAAGGGCCTGCATAAGTAGCAGACAAGGCAGGGTGGGAAGAAACAATTAGCCCCTGGGACTGAGAAATGGGTGCATATTCTAGAGTGTCCAGGAACGTAGGCAGAGGACAACACACCATGAGGAGCACTGACACTGAGTCTCCAGAGCAAACAACCTCAGGGGTGACAGGAAGGGACAGCCACGAGGATGGAGGATGGAAAGGCTACTGGCAACCCGGGGTTCAAGTATTCTGCAGGACTAGAGGGTTGTACACCTTCAGGGCAGAGAGGGAGAAAAAGACATAATGGAGTGGTAGCGAAAGAAAACAGTACCAGGGGAACAGCCAGCAGGCAGGAGGCAGACCCCAGGAGGAGGGGCGGTAAGTCCCATGGAGGGCCCAGAGGGTCTGATGATCTGAGGCAGAAGAGCAGACGGCAAGCGGACTGCTGAGTTCGAGTGCCTTAGAGGAAGGCAGCAGAGAGGGGCACGCGGTAGCAGAAGAGACCGCCTGGGGCCGAGAGGCAGCACACCGAGGGCACGCAGTGGCAGGGAGGGTGCAGGAAGACCGCGGATCCCCAGGGAGAGAAGGGCGCACGGCTGCCGCGTCGGGCGCGCCGAAGGACAAGCTGCGGCTCAACGGGCCTCTGCACCTTCCGATGGCGGCCGCAGAGCGGCCCGGCCGCGCCCGGCTCCTTCCGCTCCCGGTGCGGGCCGCGNGTTCCCCTCGCTGCGTTTGCTTCCAGGCACCCGGTATCATGTTCGTCTCCGCGTACTTTCCCCGTTACATCCTCGCCGTTAACGCACGGAAGCCCCTCCTCCACAGTGTGAGTGTGTGCACGCGCCTTCGCAGCCCCAGTCTCTTCTAACAACACCCCCTTCTCCCAAAGCACAGCGAACGCTTGTCTCGTACTCTCATTTTCTTGTTCGCTTGTTTTCCTATGCATTTTGTTTACCAGACTGTTTAGCATTAAACCATTTCTCCCTAGCGCAGATCAGGAGGGAGAGCCTTGGCCTGTTTCAAGTACAGCTGTTAGGAATGGGAGCAAATGGGAACAAACTTCCCATTCTCTCCTAACTGCCACTGCATCGCATGAAAAACTTCAAAAAGCTTGTAGAACAAGCTCAGGCCAACTGCAACACGAGGTCATGCTGCACAGATAAAAATGTTCTGCTACTAAGGCATTTAATTATTAAAAAACTTACCTACCAACTACACCAGCTGACACTGTCTACGTGAGACTGAGGAAGACATAACACAGGAACTGGCCAGAAGGCACAATTTTCCCTTAGTCACTCTGGATGACTTGCTTGTCTGGAAGTCATGAGGCAAACTTCCTGTAATGCTCTCTCACTTTTTCGTGTTTCTAGGTTATATAAACAGCTTTGCCAGATGAGAGACCTTTCAGAAACCTGAATGTTGCGTGAATTATATCTGAAGTACATTAATTTAGAGAAAATAGAATATTGTCAGTAGTTCTTATATATCTTTCCTTAGGTCATCAGAAGAGAACGGTATTTCCTAACCTCGTGTCACCTAAAGAAAAGAGGGGTTTATTTCCATCAGTAACTATTATTGAAAATTAAATCAGAACTAATAATTTGACTTTTGAAATAAATAAAGTTTCACTTAGCTACATAAAGTGTATCTACATATAATTTCACAATACTACCATTACTAAAGGGATTTTGCTCATTTGTTTATACGAATCACCTCTGGTTTAAAATACAACAGTGAAATCTGGCCTCAAACGATTTTCCAAATCTGAGCACACAAAAATTATAGTGCAAGTCCCAGCTTAATTTATACTCTGCAGTGGACCTCTGAAAGCATTCATCAGAATCAATACATAGCAGGCAAATGTATAAATCCATATACCATGCTGACTGGTGGCATACTCCTTTTCCTTATGTCTTACCCCAGAGTTGCCTAACCTATCAACCACATTATCTTTTGCAACTCTTCCTCACCGCCCCTTTTCAAATTAGCTGTCATCTTCTCCAAAGTACCTTCAGACAGTCCCTAGTCACGTAGTTAAATGCATGTCAGTTCCCCAAATGAGTAACTGATGGCTTCTAGTGATTCAACAGTTCCTGAAATGGGTAAATTTTAATCTTAACGGTGAGTCAAAAAAGACTACAGTCTACACAACATGAATTTTGGGATCAATGTAGAACCCTGTATACACCTAAAATAAATGCAGAAAATGTCCTGGTTTCATAGATGGGAATGAAAGGAAACGTTTTTTTCCCTTTTAGCAAAAATGAACAGGAACTTAGAAGAGAGAGACAGATTTTCTGTCCTTATCAAACACTAGTGAGTACAGTAAGATTTAGGCTAAAGGTAGATTTCAGCCACCTTTAGAGCCACCTTCAGAGTCTGAATACAAGTCTTTGGCCCCATCAGTGTACTGTGAAATAGCAACACAAGCAGCTTCACAATGAAAGAAAGAATATGGGCCCACTCTCTGAAATTGCCACATTTTAGAGAGGAAAAGCAGGGTATATCCTGGCTACAGATATGCTATGAGGCTCAAAAGAACTTTTAAGTTTCCAGTCCAAAGGCTATGTACAACTCGTCATGGCCCAACTCCGTAACAGGACAAGACTCAGGATTACACAAACTGTTTATCCTTCCACCCTCATTCCTGTTTCTATGGAAAAGTAGTTCCAAGACACAGGCCACACAAGATCCATAGCACACTCTAAAGATGCTTACCTGGATAATCAGAACAGATTTAGGAGAAACATCATGCAGGGACTCAGTAAGTGAATACGGACATAGTCTACCTTGATGAAACATAAAAATTAAAGTGTGATTCAGAAAACTCTTTCTTTCAAATGCAGCTTTCCTTCAAATTAATAAATTTATTTCCACAGAACCCTGAGGAATGTATTTGGTATACAGTATGCAAACAATAAATACATAAAATTCAGAACTAACATTTTAAAGATGATCTTCTAAATCAAAGTGGCTTGCTTTATAGCTTGTAAAGGACTCCAGAGGAATTTTCGATCCCCTCTTAAATTTGGGTGCTGTTACTTAGGACCTAAATGACATATTTAAATTCCAGTTTCATCCAGGCTAACAGAATTTGATTTCCATGTCTCTCTTTTCCATGTCTACCCGTATAACTACTGTGGGTTCAAATTTTTGAAGACTATATACATCTTTGAAGGTACAGTTCATGTTCCTCAACTGCATCTGGAGAGCCATATAAAAAGACCTTATTTTCGTACTTGCTTTAGAAACAAACTAAACATTACTGAAACCTCAACTCTGAGTATTACTGGCCTTTCTGCAGTAAATATCTTACAAGGGCTCTTTGTACAACATGATCTGCTACGTTTACCTTTTGAATCAAAGGCAGAGGTGAACGCATTGCACGGTTAACCATGTATGCAAGCATTTGATATGTTCACTGTTACTGTTAACATTCTTAAAAATACTGCAGCGAAAATCTGTAATTAATACAACAGACTCCATTCCAGTGCAAATAAGAAAACATACTCTTAAAAACGGAATATCTATAAAAGCTTAATAAGAATAAATGTTTACAGGCACTTTTAAGGTAATATTTGGGACTCACCTATAAACTGCATGAACAGCAAGGAGTACAGCTGGAATTTGCAACAGGAAGCAACAACCACCCAAAACTGTTACAATACACAGAAGCATTTCCCCAGTTCAGGAGGTGCTAAGGAAGACATTTGCCACCAGAAGCCATAGCAATGAAGCTTTGTCCTAATGTCAGCTACCCTCTTCCTATTTATACTCGGTAATAGCAATATTCCAGTCACTTCTGCCTTTTTGAAAGCCTGATAAAAGCCTGGTAAAAATTTCCAGCGTTCTCTGACCGTCTTTACTGATGTGAATGGTAAACAGTTATTGGATTTACTACATCACTCTGGTTTTAATGGAAACAATCTAGGAATTTCATGAAGCTCAACAGAGGAGAATGTGAAGTCCTGCACCTGGCGAGGAATAACCCCATGCACCTGCACAGCCTGGGAGCCAGACAGTTGGAATGCTGAGGGTCCTGCTGGACAACAAATTGACCATGAGCCAGCAATGTGCCCTTCTATGCCGTACCCAGAATATTATTAGCCTTACTTGCTGTAAAGGTGCAAAATAAAAAAGTAACAAAGACAAATTAAATATGTAAATAAAGAACACACCAGGATCCGTATTATTTGAAAAGTAGTAAGGAATTATGGAGCGAAGGATTTTTGAGTGGAGAGTTGGTGGAATCTAGAGTCTATTAAGTATAACCCAATGACACTATACTTTCCTATTAAGAATCCCCTTGAGCAAGAAATTAAACTGACACTTTCACAGTCTACTCTGGACAAAGAATTTGCCTATTTAATGATTCCTTGTGAGTTCAATAAGACTTTGAGAATATCTGTAATAAGTGGCATACTTATAGATGAACAATATGAAGATGCAGATTTTTTTTTTTTAATTTAGTTAGAACTGTAAAGAATTTTTCAAAGTTCTTTTTGTGGTTAGAGGCCGTAAGTCATTGTGAGTTCTCTTTGCTGCACTTTAATATTCCCTCTACCCATAAGTGTACTGCAGCATATTTAATGCTTAAACACATGCAACATAACTTCACCTAACAGATAGGGGATTTGTGCCTTCCTCTCAGTTACAAGTGTTTATGAGGTTATCCAGACTCTGTGCAGGCTTCTGCAAGCACAGCAACCCTGTGTTCTGCTCACTTACACTACTGCCTTGTTGAATACTGAATCAAATCCAATGATCTGGGTGCTGATGTTGGGGGGTGTCATTTACCCTGGACATCATTCTCTACAAACACATCTCTTTCAGAAAATGCACTCTTCCAAAACAATGGGAGCCATCAGCTACAAAAGTGAGACCACAGACGACCCGTCAGTTTTCTCAACAGCTGGTCTATGCCTATGGATGTCCACTTCTGAAAAACAGACCAACTGCAGTGACACTCTTCTGCCTCCAGGAAAAAAAAAAACATTGACCTCTTAAATGGTGTCTGTGTTCGACAACCGAACAAACACAGAGCACGTGTTGCACTCTGCTGACTAGGCTGCAGAGAGATGCAGGCTTTGGTAGGGGCAATATTGACGGATGTGAAGGACACACCAGTCCTCTTTTTTGTCTTTTTAACACGTTCGGTTAACACCTCTTTCCTTCTCCAGCCTCTTATATCATTTCAGTAGCTATATATGATACTGATGGTTTAGGTGTTTTGCCAACTTCACTGTCACTGTTACTCCTCTCCATTCCTAGGCACCTCTGTCCTTCCTGAAAATATCATCACAAAGTACATACCTCTAAGGTTTGCATTAAAAATTCCACTGATGGCTACACATTTCTATGATGTAGTGATTCAAGTCAAGTGGAACAACAAAGCAGAAGATTTTGCAGGATGGAACTGTCCTCCTTGAGAAATTACAGTCAGTGGGTGGGGTCACGACAAATAAAACTGTCTACCTCTCAAAAACTGCAGGAGTTTTTCGAGTCCTTTGGGACTGGCAATGGAGGTCATACCTCCTTTTTTCCTGGAGAACCCAGTAAAGACATGTAAAAATGTCTTCAGCTGCTAGACTCGACCAATTTTGCTGAGCCTCAGCCACTGCACTGCTTGGTTCAGAAGCTCCACAAAGATCAGTGGTTTTTGCTCTTCTGCAATTACCTTCATTTAGCCTGTAAGCGAATGGCCTAAATTTAGGTAATGGTAGACAGTCAAAAACTGGCTTTACTGATCTTTAAGATTAGCAATGTACGTCTCACTTGGTGTATGCTGTCTACTCAAAACAGACCACCCGGCCTTGCTCATCTTTGCACATTACTACAATGAATCCCTAAGCAGGTACAAACGGGTACTACAGCAAAACTAAATCAAAAGCCAAAGCAAACATAATGTGCAGGGAAAAGAAAAAACTTCTATGAAGTCAAAACAATTTCAGATGCTCCCTCTGTATTACCCAATTTCAGCGAGTCGCTTCTAAAGTACTGGAAGCTACTAATCTGCGCAACACCATAGCTCTCACAAGACAATGCTGTATCCTACCTATCCTCTTCTACTTAGAACCCTACCCCAGTGTATCTCCACACAGCTGGGAGGAATCATAGAATCGCTTAGGTTGGAAAAGACCTTTTAAATACCCCCAGGGATGGTGACTCCGCCACTTCCCTGGGCAGCCTGTTCCAATGCTTGACAACCCTTTCAGTGAAGAAATGTTTCCTAATATCCAAGCTAAACTTGAGGCTGTTTCCTCTTGTCCTATCGCCTGTTCCTTGGGAGAAGAGATCAACCCCCCCTCACTACAACCTCCTTTCAGGTAGTTGTAGAGAGCAATAAGGTCTCCCCTCAGCCTCCTTTTCTCCAGGCTGAACACCCCCAGGTCCCTCAGCCGCTTCTCACAAAACTTGTGCTCCGGACCCCTCACCAGCTCCATTGCCCTTCTCTGGACACATTCCAGCACCTCAATGTCTTTCTTGTCATGAGGGGCCCAAAACTGAACACAGCACTCGAGGTGTGGCCTCACCACTGCCGAGTGCAGGGAGGCGATCACTGCCCTGTACACTGGATTGTGTGCTGTAAGCACCCAGAGGAGCGAAACACCCACTCCTCAATTTCCCAAGCCCTAAGCAGCCTAAGGAGGGCTTCTTTCTGTACTGCACTTTAGAAGCCCATCACAACTTGTGTGGATGCTAAATAATAGCAATATCAACAAACACTCAGTTTTATAATTCAACATTTGTATGAATAGCGGCAGAGCCACAGCAGATCAGTGCAGAAAGCTCACTTCACCCAGACGTAAAAGGAGAGAAATCTCAAGGAGGCATATTTGCAGGCAGTGCTCCCTTGGTAAAGGTTGAGGAGGGAAGCCTGTTATCTACAGAATGCACAGTATCACAGTCAAAATGTCTAAGAAGACGAAAGC
>VUYV01000745.1:29106-72538 GCA_008711295.1 Anarhynchus alexandrinus | reverse complement strand
CCCGCCCTGGGCCACCGCCGGCGGGCGGGGGCTGCCCCGTGCGGCCCCTGCCCGGAGGCTCGCAGCTCGGCGGCGGGCGGTAGCCGGGCCCCCCTCCGGGTCTCGTTTGCCTCGGGTCGGTGCGCCGGCTGCGGAGTTAACTCCCGTCCCCCCCGTCCCGGAGACGCTCGACTCGGCTCGGACGGGTCTTTCCGGGAAGGAGCAAGCGTGCTGCCGGGTGGCTCTGAACGGTGATTCGCCTCAAAAGCCACCCGGGATGGCGTGGATGCGGGTATCGGGGTCCAGCACCGAAGGTCTGCAGAGATTGCCCCTGAAACGCCTCTGCTGTCGGCTCCGTAAAGGACACGGTCTCTCCCCGCCGGCCTGCGGGAGGGAGCACAGACGTGGATGCCATGAGCCATTTCTTCCTAGGGCTGCATGTTCCTGCCCAGCGCTGCCAGCAGTCTGGAGAAGCTGACGATTCCTACTTCTCAACAAAACATGCTCACCTATTATTACTGACTTTGTGTTGCCACTAGATGGTTAAGACAAAAGAATAAAAATTACACAACCCTTCCCCCAACATTTTAAACCTTCACTCCAAATGAAATGTTCTGCCTGACAATTTGGAAGTAGTGAGAGTGACGATTACTCCTGCCCCCTGGACTCTTTCAGTTTTACATCTTATTCCTGTTCTTTATACACCTGAGCTGAGAATACGCATTTTCCCTGTTATCATTTATATTACAGAGCTACTGGTGTCATGAAGGATGACACTTTGTGCACTTACTCTGTTTGGTTGTCTGATTATTGCTTTAAAAAAAGTAACAATCTTTTTTTTTTTTTTTGAAGAATGCTTGAATCATACAGAAGTTACGGGAAAAACAGTTTAGAAGGGCGGACAGATCCCAGTGTCAGGATAGTTGGCAGAGATGCATCTTAAAACTTTCATTTAGCTGCCCAAAGCCCGTTGCAGAAATCGCCCAATCTAACAAGCTGTGTGTTTTTACACACAGCAACCAGTGAATCAGTCATCTCTAGTAGGAAGCACCTAGATGTCTACTTTTATTGAGGTATTCTGTTTCACTTATTGTTTAACCATTTTAGGTTCTAGTTGTATGGACTTAAGACAAATTGTTTTCTGTTTATATTTGATTTCCAGAAAACAAGACCTGAAGTCAGTAGGATGAGGCTTACTGTCTTTGTACAGCCCAGGGTAACAGAACAGCTATAGTCATGGCCAGGTTCATTTCTGCATCATGTATATAGTTGTTTCTTCCAAGAAGTGGGAGTGCTGGTCTAAATGCTATAGTAAGTACGTTCATACAGGCCTGTTAACAACCACGCATTCAGTGCTCAGTTGTCTAGGTGAGTCTACATCAGCTAGGTTGTTGTGCCGTACGTAGTGCAGTTCTGAAATGGAGCGGTAAGAACTGCATCATTCCCAATGCACAGCAACCCCTGTGCAGACCTACACTTCTGAAAGCAGAAGCATTCTTTAGTGATTAACATCTCTGATATGCAGCTGTGCTTGCACTCCACTGTTAGATACTGTCACAGAGAAGCACTGACCCAATGGGAGTAATCAATTGTATTTAAAAGAAATGGTCAGGTTTTGTACATGTAAGATTTAATATATAACTTGTTTGAAGCTCACTTCAACATTTTCAAGACTTCTATAATACAGAGACCCTGCAAAAACCTAATTGCTGTGATGCAGTATCTCCCTGTGCTCTTCATATACAGGGACACTTTATCTGCCTTTTCAGTGCTCCCCCCTTCCCCCATCTCTCTTTTAAAACTTTGCGGCATTACTGTCTAGTACATAACATTTTCATGAGAAAAGATTTTATTTTTTAAATATGAAGACGCTTGTGGCTGCATATGGAAGATGTGAAAGATAAGATTAATCAAATAAAATACTAAAAAATTTACTCATAATGTAATAACGATGGAAAGTATTTGCTTCAGGCAGACAGTGATACTGAGTATTGCTGCAGTTACTAACTCCCATCATCCACAGAAACTGCCCGTGCAGATTTTCATTGCAGTTTGGCTTAGGTACTTATTTGATGCATGAAAACTGACAGCTCATCAGAAACTCAAAGGGATCTGTCTATCTTTTCAAGATATCGATGCATCAGGGCTGTATTGCTGTCCTCAGAAGGGAATAAAGAGCCTGGGTGATTTGTTCACTGTTGCACAGAATACTTGTGATGCACCAGGATTTTGCATCCGGGTCTCCTAAGTGAATAGTCCAGGAACTTCATATAACAAGGTGTTGTAACAAAAAATCCCACAGACTTTAATGCAGTAGTTATTACATATTTGTGAGAGTCAAATACACCCTGAACTGCTGTAATGGCTTCAGTTTTTCTGTGAAACAGTGATTTGGTCCAGTTTTGACTTTTAAGAGAGCTGTGAGGGGACATGCAGTTCATTTAATTTTTTGTGTGCTTTGTAAGGACTAAACCCAAGCAAGGAGTAGTTACAATTGCACTGCATCTTCAAGATTTGTATTTAAAATAGCCCCGTATCTTATTTGTAACTTTAACTGTAGTGCAATTTCTGCCTATTTTGGTTAGATAATTGTCCCAATGTCTATAGACTGTAATTGTTTTTTGTTTCTTAGGGAACACTCTTGAGCTTCGTCATGGGAGCTGTAGTAGCTGATGATGGTCCATCTGGTGTTAAAGCCCCTGATGGAGGCTGGGGCTGGGCTGTCCTTTTTGGCTGTTTTATCATCACAGGATTCTCCTATGCCTTTCCTAAGGCAGTTAGTGTCTTCTTTAAAGAACTTATCCGGGAATTTGGCATTGGATACAGTGACACTGCATGGATTTCCTCCATTCTGTTGGCCATGCTTTACGGAACAGGTAGGTAGTTCTCTGTTTTTGAATCAGTATTGCATCATACAGTGATGTTTGTAAAGGATACAGCCATTTACAGTGTGAATCATGATTGCACATTGTTACTTGTGTGCAAGTAAGGCATTCCAAAGAAGAATTACTATTAATCACATAAATCCAAAAGTTATTTAAGCACATCCAGCTTGCATATAAAATTAAGTCTCTGTAACTCAGTAGATGTAACTCAGACAATGAAAAATTGCACGGCACTCTGGAGACAAAGAAGACTAAGTATTTGACTGTAGAGGCAAGAACACTCTTCCGGATTGTCCTGAGAGTATGGACAAAGTATGGAAAGAATCACAGAATCATTTAGGTTGGAAAAGACCTTTAAGATCATTGAGTCCAACCATAAACCTAACATGGCCAAGTCCACCAAAGAAGAAATGCAAACTGACATAAACCAATTTTTGCAGTTGATTTTATCTTAGCAACCATAACTTGCTCTTCTTGCCTAGGTCCACTCTGTAGTGTATGTGTCAATCGCTTTGGCTGTCGGCCTGTCATGCTGGTGGGTGGCCTTTTTGCCTCCATGGGGATGGTGATAGCCTCCTTCTGCACAAGCATTGTTCAGATCTATCTAACTGCAGGCGTGATTACTGGTAAGTAGTATATATGGTTGAAAATGAGTTAGCTATGTCTTCGCTTTAGGCTGAAGTTTTGTGTAAGTGACAAGTATCTAAATTATCAGCATCATCCAAATGGGCTTGTATAAAGATAAATGTGGAATTCAGCTGTCATTTACTTTTTTATGAATGTTAATTTTTTCTGGTATTTTTAATAGTCACTGCTGTAATCAGTGAAGTGTAACCATAGAGTACAAGAATATTATGGAGGTGGAATGCTTTTACAAATGTTATCTTAGAATTCTTTTATACATTTGAAATAAAACTCTTTTAAGTCATGAATCAGAAAACCTGTAATTAGATTTTTTTTAATAGCGATATTTTAGGCAAGTATTAATTTTTATGTCCCCTGTGTTACAGGTTTGGGTCTGGCACTGAACTTTCAGCCTTCACTCATCATGTTAAACCGTTACTTTGACAAACGCCGGCCCTTAGCCAATGGGCTATCCGCTGCTGGGAGCCCAGTGTTTCTTTGTGCTCTCTCACCGTTGGGGCAGATACTACAGCATGAGTATGGCTGGAGAGGAGGATTCCTTATACTGGGTGGGATGCTGCTCAACTGCTGTGTATGTGGAGCATTAATGAGACCTTTGGAGCCACCCAAAAAGTCTGAAGCTACCAAAGAACCAGCTGAGAAGAAAGTGAAGAAAAAACTTCTGGATTTCAGTGTGTTTAAAGATGGTGGTTTTGTAATCTACACGCTAGCAGCATCCATCATGGTGCTTGGCCTCTTTGTTCCCCCAGTTTTTGTTGTGAGCTATGCCAAGGATTTAGGGTATCAAGACACCAAAGCAGCTTTTCTTCTGACTATTCTGGGATTCATTGATATCTTTGCTCGGCCTATCTGTGGAATGGTAGCTGGTCTTAAATGGGTTAGACCACGCTGTGTCTACCTCTTCAGTTTTGCTATGATTTTCAATGGCTTTACAGATCTCATGGGTTCTATGTCTGTTGATTATGGTGGCCTGGTGGTCTTTTGCATTTTCTTTGGCATTTCTTATGGAATGGTAGGTGCTCTTCAGTTTGAAGTTCTCATGGCTATTGTTGGTACTCAGAAGTTTTCCAGTGCTATCGGTTTAGTGCTCCTGGCAGAAGCTATGGCTGTTCTTATTGGACCACCATCAGCAGGTAAGTATTCCATTAAGTTCAGAATTCAAAATCATTTGCATTGTATCCATTTACACAAATTGTATGATAAGGGAGCAGAGAAAAAGACAACATGATTCACTTGAGAAGTGCATATTGTGCTAGTGTTGCACATGCTTCAATGACTTTCTGCAGTTACAGTCTGAAATAGTTCGAGACAGGGTGGGATGTCTTTTCCTTCTTGGATCTATTTCAGGATTGGTTGAACTGCCATCTGGAAATTATGCTCTTTCTCCACTGAAAGCCTACACTGGACCTTTTATTAGTAGATGGCTAATATTGTACAAGACGAGTTTTACACACACAGCAAATAACTTCTGTCAAGTTCAGACCTCTTTGGAGTTGGGATTCAGAATATGAAACCTGTCAATTTTCTTTGGAAAGTACTAGGATAGATTCTCTATACCCATGGTAGATTTGGTGGAGGAAAGAAAACATCAGATGAAGGAGGGGGAAAAAAAAACCTTACAAGGAGGACTATAAAACTGGACTGTTTTAAGGAAGGTAGACTGCTTCTGTTGCATCTGTCTCACTACTCAAGAATAAGGGAACATTACAAAATATTCAAATTCATTAATTTGAATTAAAAATAGCAAATGAATTACTAATCAAAACCCATAAATTTTACAGACCCTGAACTGAAAAAAAACCCAAAGCCCACCCCAAACCCACCAGTTCACTGCCATAAAATGTTTACTGTTTATACCAGACACTAAAAGCATCAAGTATCTTTATCATGACAGAACCCCTCATGGAAAAAACAGTACTATGCACAGCTTCCTTTGATCTTCAGGTTTGGAGAGGCACTTCTTCCACATCCTCCCTTCCTGTTCTTTCACCTCCACCTCACCACTAAAGCATCAGAATCAGTCAATTACTCCAGACCGACTATTAAATAAGATTGGCATTTTAAGCCGACAGTGCACTGCCTGTGTAGGAAGGGAAATGAGATAGGGAACAAGAGGACACTGACGATACTGATCCTGGCCATGGATGCACACATTTTGATCTGAAACACATGGCACTTGTCTCAGCTCTTGTATATGAAGGCCAGGCTGGTTTTATTCCGGTTGAATTGCATGACTCTGTGTGCACAGGAAAGTATGTGTTTCAGAATGTGACGTAATGTCAGTAAATGTTAAACTAAATTGAAATAATTGAGAAATATTTTGTTATAAACAGGTTAAAATGCTATTTCAAAAACCTTGCTTAGATAGTCATGGTACTTCTAGACAGTCATTTAAATGTAAAAAGCAGAAAAAAATTCATTGCAAGATAACCACTTTTGTTAATTACCTGTAATGGTGTCATTTTCAGGAAAACTCTTGGATGCAACAGGAAGGTACATGTTTGTTTTTATTATTGCTGGAATTGAAGTTACCACCTCAGCACTCGTATTGGCCTTGGGAAATTTTTTCTGCATTAAGAAAAAATCAGAAGAACCACATACAAAAGAAGAAGCAGCAGAAAGAGAGGAATTAAACAAATCTGAAGATAAAACTCCTGAAGATGGCAAGGTGGACTCTATTGAAGTGGAGCAGTTTCTGAAAGATGAGCCTGAAAAAAATGGCGAAGTTGTAACTAACCCAGAAACATGTGTGTGAGCATGACAGGAAACCAACAAAGCGTTTAAAAAAGAAAGATTTTCAACACTATTTATTTTAGAAATAGAACTAGTTTAGGGCTGGGCCATCTGCTTTATTAACTGGAGGCCGTTTAGCTCATCAGGTCTCTCTGGAAGCTGATTAGCTAGACAACCTTTTATCGGAAAATTAGCTTTATCAGTAAAAGGTGGAGTATTGTGGTTATACTTTTTATGTAAACTAAAAAGCTTTTATAAACACAAGTAGAGTCTCGCTATGCATCACCAGAAACTGCTCACTTGATGAGATATAGGAAGAATATATTTTAAGAAAAGTGGAATTATATGTATGTTTTCAGGCAATAGTGGTGAAATCACTGTGTTATGCAGCTAAATATAACTTCCCTTTCTGTGTTCCTTGTGAAGGGGAAAGAGTTTGAGATGGAGAAAAATCTCAGGAAATTAAAGGTCTCCATTAGGTTTTTTAATTTCTTACTTTTTTAGATTAATTGGCTCAGCCCTAATTTAATTTTGATAATATCTGTTACTTTGAACGATGTAAATGTATTTCTGAGTTTTATCTAAACCTGTAATCTTTGTAATTATCATCTGGAAATACTGTACGTGGAAAGGCACTTTACAGATGCTGTCGACAACAGATCACACAAGTGGTATTCTGAGGTAGTACTAAAAGAAAATAAAATGAGCAGAATCAATCCTGGCAGACAGTAGGCAAACAAAGCCTACATTTACATACACAGTTTTCAGCACAGTTTCCCTGCAGCATTGAAAAATACTGCAAGTAATATGGAGAAGACAGATATTAGGTTTAGTTCAATCTTCTGGAAGAATGTCCATTTTGTATATTAAAGAAACAGTGTAAGTTTCCAGATGACCTATAAAATAGAGTAGGTAGACTTAGGGAAGGGACTGGACTATTTTGAAACATGTTAGCCATTTTTAAAATGCAATGTCAGCAACCTAGGAAGGTCTTAACATGTCTGTTGTTTGTTTTTTNTCATTTCATTTACTCCACTTCCCTATCCTTTTGCTTAATCTATGGACATTCAAGGTGCCATTCTTGCTGGTTGAGGAAACATGATAGAACTGTTGATCATATTTATGATGGCAATGCGTAAGGACCAATCAAAAATGGGGTTGGCTCTGCTACTCATTGCACAAACAGAACGGGGATCCTCTGGCCAGTCTTCAAATCTCTGACATTGGTATGGGGGAAGGCGAAGAAACAAACAGATCAGACAAGGCAGTGATGGCACATTTGAAGAAACACGGAAAGGGAAAAGATTAATTGTGAGGACACTGAATACAAAAGGAAGGAAGGTATTCTAGATATTCTTTTCTTTTTTTCCCACCAAACACATTCAAGAAATGTAATCTTTTATACAAAATCATACTACTGCAGGCTACCTTTCAGATGGGTTTATAAAAAGCTCTCTAGGCTTTGTGACTGCAGTACAATCTTCAAAACAGACTAATTGTAACAGATTCAGTTTTCTCGTTGATAGCAAAGGAATATTGGCTTCCAGTTGCTAAAACTGTTCCACTTAGTAACTGAAAACCTAAAAAAATCCCCAAACTGAAAGACCCTAATCCCTTAAAACCATGTATCCCTTTTAAAAATAATATCATTAGTTGTTTCATACTTGACCATTTTAGCAGAAGCATACAGTGAATCCAACAAAGTGCCAAAACCATGAACCATTCCCTAATGGAACGATCTCAGATACCAGCTTCCATTCGGGTAGTGTCTTCAAAATGGTTTTTAGGTTTTTCAAAATGGTTTTCAGGACAACCTTGCACAGAAATTGAAAAGTTAAGATCATGACTCTTTTTTTGAGTTATTTTAAAAAGAAATGGATGCTGGACAGAATAAACTGTTTATTTTTATATTGCATATAGTGGATTACTTTAAAACCTTTTACTCATTTAGTGACAGGAATTGCGCTGGCATGTCCTAGTTATAAGAAATTAGTCACCGAACTTAACTCATTTGCTAAAGACTAAATCAGTACTTGGAATACAACACTGCTAGCTCCAGAAGGCACCATATGAGAGGGCAAAAGGAAAATGGACTCCAGAGATCAGTTTATGATATCCCTGGAGGCTGCTTCAGATGATACATGAAAGCTTTCAGATTGGAGTTCCCTGTTCTGTTTCAAAAAGCAAAACCTAGAAACCTTCCCAAAGCAGAATTCAGGTTCTCAAATAGCCATTTTTGTCTTACTGTAGGTTTTGATCACCAGATTTCTTTGCTAAATAATGCTATACTGTTATCAGAACTAAATGGTTGTTCCTTTGACATCAGGTTTTGGCACAACTTTAAGTTTCCGTACATTCTGTGAATTGTCTAAACTGTAACATCTCAAAAATTTGGGCTTGTTATACTGACTTTCCAGACTATGTTTCATTTTCCATACATAATACCTTTATGGTTAAGCTGCAAACAAGAAGTGTTGTCACAACTTTATGTTACTGGGGCAGAAGAGGCTGTTATTAAGACAAGGGAAACATATTTTAAAGAGACACCATAAATAATTTCTAAAGTAAATCTAGCATTCACAGAAAGTGCCTCATTGGCCTATACAAGTTCTTTTCCTCAACTCAAGAATGAACAACTCTTGAGTAGGACTGCCAGTGCTCTTGTGCTATTTTCAGCACAGACCTACCACTGGACTGCAGTATTCGTGACAGCAGGAGATGCTTGTTGCGTGAGAGAGGTCAAATCACAGGTCTCTTACCCACTGTGAGAAATAAGGGTTGGAATTTAATTTGCTAAGGAGTTTCACACAGGCTATAAAATCTTTTACTCTTTTTTATTAGTTACAAGAAGCATCAACACAGAGATGAGAAACTCCTAATGCAGCTCTCTCCTCAACATCAAAACTGGCAGGCTTGAGAGTACTTCTGAGTTCTGGAGCCAGATAAGCTCCCTGCTTCCATTCTGTCCCATTCAAGGGTGACATCCAGGTGTGTGCTAGCTCTCTAGTTCTCCTTCCGTTCAGCTGCCTTTATTTCCTCGGAAAGAGATTGACTATACTGATGGGAAGGAAACCCCCCTGCTTGCCAGATCCCTAGCCTGGACAACTGCGGGCCAGTATGCCAGGATGTGCTGAGGCATACACCCAACTGCTCCTACAGACATGGCCACAAAGGCTTTTACATTGAGCTTTTCTTTTATAGACCTCCCTCCTTCCTACTCCACNAAAAAAAAAAAAAAAAAAGAGGCAAGCAATGAATCTTTAGGTTCTCAGTGCTGTCTTAGAACACCAGGTAAATGTTACGTATAGAAGGAGAGGATTGTATTGGAACTCTTTCTCTCGGCAAGACTAGCTGGCTCCTTATTACTTTAACTCTGCTTATTGTAAATTCAAAAGGAATTGCTTTTAAACCCCTCCAGGTATTTTGGTACAGTATTTCTTTAATCTCAACACCACTGAGATCCCCTTAAGAGCAGTTTGTGAAATGTGATCTTTCATATATTTTGAGTATGCGCATTGTCAGAGTCATAAAGCATTGCTAAAGAGACATTAACTGCCCGGGGCCACAAGCAGAACAGTTCCATGCAACATCTACCTCGATGAACCTTTGTTCAACCTTCCTCTGGTTAAAATTTTGTGATTTCAAAAAAGAAAAGGGATGAAAAGGGGAAAAGGAAGGGAAGGCAGGCAATTATACAACTGAATTGCCAAGCAACCCAAAGACATAATTTGCTCCTGCATCATATACTGTTGGAACAAACGTAATTTCTTTAGACACATAGTTCATGAATCTATTTAAGAAGTCTGTGAGGGAACCTATCGAAAAACACAAGTGCAAAAAAACAAAGTATAATTCTATAAAACAGTTGAAAGAGAGTTTTCATAGATTATTTCTCTGAAACTAATGAACAGTCTTTTTGTGTACAGGCTAGCATAATTTTTAAAGCTCTTTAGATCTTTGTATGTTCTATAAATTGTGTACTATAGAATTTATGGTTAAAATATTTCGTGTTTGATCATGTAATGGATCTTAGGCACTTAATTTCCTAATGCAAGGAGAGAGTGTGTGTATAAATGCCTGTAACACAATAGAGAATATATAGAGGTGTATATGTGTGTGCATATATATATTTATATATGTATGTATCAATCTCTATATATCAAACATGCAAAATGCCCAGCAGAGCAGAAGAGACAGTTTGGCTGTTTACTAGACAACGAGCAATGCAGAGTTAAAACTATTTTATTCCTCCTTCTATACAAAGATAAGTTTGCTTTTTTAAAATTTCTGAATAAAATATCTTGTAGCTATTTGGAGCCTAGAAGATTTCAGTGGAACAAAAAAATCTTAAAGTGATGCAGCTATCTGTTTAAAATCACAATCTCTAGATTTTATTTTCCTCCAGTCCTTAAATACATTACAGCAAATCTTTACCAGTACCTGCTGCTAAAGCAGCTAGTTCCCTAAAGTTGAGATTTGAGATGGTATGAAGATATGGTGTGAAGGACTGGACAGATCTTGTGCTTGTTAATATTAAATCCCATCGTGTGTTAGACAATGTAAAATCATTCTCTAAAAAGAAATGAAAACATTCCCCTAACCAAGCAATGAAACTTCAAAATGAAAATCCAAGATACACTCATGTATATGCACCTTTGTAACATCCCAAAGAAAAGCCTGTTTGGTAGGCAATCATAAACGGAGGGCTTTCAGGAGAATGCAAACTCTTACATGTTACAGCGGTAAGTACTGACTTGTGTATGTGCGTCTGTGTCTCTGCCACATTTGTCTTTAGGATTAGGGGAGTACACTTCAGTTTTGTGCAAGTGAGATAACTTTTTGTTTCTTGTTAACACACTTTAATGTAATGTGTACATTTATAGTTAAAATTTTTTATGCTTTTCTAGTAAACTGTTGCAAATGTAGTGAATAAATATTTATTTGGTTGTCAAAAACTGTGGGTGTGAGAAAATAAGCATAGAAAAAAACCTTAACACCCAGATTTGGAAATTGGGCTTCAATTGTACATGCTCAAATAGCTATACCAGAAGCAGAGTGCTTATAGAGAAGAAAATAAAGAGGTGACACTGAGCTGACAGGCAGCCATTTTAATGTGGGCAAGGGGACTGGTTTTACCATGACTCGTAGTTTGGCCAATTCCAAAATGGAAATGGGCTCCTGCTGTAAATGATCATGAAGACTATTTTAAAGCATCAACTAATTTCAAATAATAGCTATTAATTTCGTGGTTGTCCATATAGAAATTATTGTTCTTGTCCTCTGAAGAGTGCTCCAGGTTTTGATTGCAGGTAAAGTTTTATGAACTGCTATGACTTATAAAGCCCTAAATATTTTGAGTACTGACCTGCCAGCAAGCTGTCTTTATCGTCAAGTGATGGTCTTTAGAACTTGAAAGTTCCTAAGAAAACATAGTTTAAGGATACATTTATGGTGGGGTTTTTTTTTGATCCTATGGTACCCCAGCTAAGGCTGGCTCCTCAAGGTATAATCTCAAGGATACATCCAAGTGAATCAAAATTACAGTTTCTTCAATATAACAAGAGCTACATTTTACTATCTAGAAGGCTTGCACCTCTTTGTGCCTAATTCTAGGTATCTCTGCTGAGAAATTTTGGAGAGATATCTCTAGGCTCATCTTCAAAAGTTTCTCTGTATATTTACACAGAAAAGATTGTAGGTCTAGTTTACATAAAACTCCATGTTTGAATAAACATATGATTACCTTTTTTATGCTAGTTTAAATTGGTAAGACTTAAGGTGTAATCAAATGCTTTGCCATCCCACTGGCCAGATCAAGCCATATGCTTCTACAAGAATGAATGTTACTGGGTTGACTGAAATCACAGAATTCATTAGCATGCAGTCAGCACATCCTTGTGACAGAAAACCAAAGAGTTATCTTTGCTTTTGTTACTCTTTGAGTCTGAAAGAGTCAGGCCATTTGTTGTGGAGGAAAACGTTGCACAGCTGTTGTTCCCCGCTGCTGGACCTGTTGAAGGAAGGTGACCCACCAATATTTGAAGAGTAAACAACTTTGACAATAGCAGAGGCATTGCATGAGAAGCAACGGCTTTGGAATATATTATTTTAGCAGCCTTCTCAATGCTTCTGGAATAGAGCTCAGTTCTGTGCCAGTAGGAAAAAGGCACATCTACTGCAAAAGTCAGGGCTCTTAAAAGCATCTTGCTAGTGACAGTGTGCGAGATCAGCAGTCCTGCATTTGCCTGAGAAAGTACGGAAAGTTAGAGGCAGAGTAAAAAACTACTTACCTGTAGTTATATGCTGTTTGTTCCTTGACTGATCTCAATACCTGCTTCATCATCTCAGCAACATTCCAGCTGGCAACTTCCCTCGCTATCTCTAGATGAATGCTTTGGAGCAGTAAGAGATGAGGATAGCTCTTGCTCATCTGACTCTTCATCTACTACTGTTTCGGCAGTTTAAAGCTTTTCACTGGCAAATTCTGAATCCAATGAAGAAGCGTATCTAGATTTTAGTATTTAAAATTCTTAAGTAGCAAAAGACTTTTCAGTCTTGCTGAAAAATGTGGCTTAAGATCCAGTGGTTGACAATGTCAGACAAACCTAAAATACAATTTCTTAGCAGTGAGAGCAGAGAAACATTTGCTGTTGGGGGTCTTTTAAGAAAAAAAAAATCTGCAGATTACCTCAAAATACTGTGAATCGCTGGTTTATCCTTTCCTTTAGGATTATGGGAAATACCAGAAGCTGCATTGCCTTTGTGCCTGTAAGGCTTGCAGCTCTGAACCAACTTGAGGACTGTAATTAAACTGAATGTTTTGTCTGGTTATGAGATCAGGACTAGACTTTTTCATCCCAGTGCATAATGTACCAACTGAATTCCTGTTCCCACTCCACCTCAAGTATCCTGGATTGGTCACAGCAAAGAGGTAGTAGACTAGAGCTTATATAGGCTGATATAGCTTATACAGGCTATATTTAGGCTGATATACACAATTTCCCCTTTTCCACATTCCTATTTGTCCATTATGCTTATATTTCTCAGACCAAAATCTTATCTATGCTTTTTTGAGTCAAGAATTTTCTCAAAATTAGAATAACAGAGAACACTATGTTAAAAAAAGATTTTTTTTTTTTTGGTAGACTGTGTATTTTTGTAGATCGTGTATATATAGAGCTCATCTAATTTTCTGTTGTCCCTCTGCCTGCAGCATGCAATGGTTTTGTCAATAGAACCAAAGCATACTAGTCTTAATAGGATTAAGCAGGAAAAAAAACAACAATGGCAGAGAAAAAGTCATTGAGTGTTATTCCTGTGCAAATATTTGCTGATAGAGTTAGTAGGATTTTGTTGTGAAACAGATTCTTACTGAAGATCAGGCCTCTGAGCACCCTCCTGGTACCAAACTACTGAACGATGCAAATAGTCCATACAATTCAGGTTCATACAATCACTTAAATCTAGACTTATACATATAATGCCAGTAATTGTCACCTGAATGAACCAGAGGGAAGTGTACTGTTTTTAATAACAAAGTACTGCATTCTTTAACAGCAAAGCCTTTTTATTATTAACCTGTCTCATCCAGTGAATTTTAGAAGCTACTTTGCTGTAGGATTAAGTTCATGGTGGATTAAACTTCCTCACAACTGGATTAAATCTAGATTTCTGACCAGATGGCTCAGCACTATTAAAAAAACATCAGCATTGTTTCTTTTCACTTAGTATTTTGTACACATGAAGTGCTCCTTTTGTAAAGCAAAAGGACAAAATAAATACCTTTTTATTTCATTATTTTACAAAGAGAAAATAAATATCCTTGAAATGAACACGTATGCTCTAGCCAACGATCTACTTACAAATCTGTAAACTTATTGTAAAGATTTTTGTTGGGAAACTAAATTTCTGAAAGTGCTGCCTTTGACAGACTTTATGGAGGAGCTGCCACTCGGAGGTCTGTAATGTGGGGAAATAAAGACAACAAACAGTTGTGCTTATATTTTTCCCCAATGGAGAATTAAGGATGAGATGCCTTTCAGTTCTACATGCCTTCCTCCAAGGGAGATTTTGAGTACTTTTATAAAGTTAACACGGAATATATGGACTCCTTAAATGCTTTTACTTAATAGTTTTCTTAAAGCATAGGATTTATTTTCAACTTTTTTCATGGTACTTACACCACAAAGAATTCAGGGACTCTGTAAACATCAAGATTATGTAAAACAGCAGCACAGGTGGTATTTTCCACATAAAAAGCACATAGCCAGTTCTAAATAAAAACTGTGAGGATAAATTAAATATCCTTCTAACTTTTAAAGGCCTGCTAATCAGAAACACAGAGGATTCTTGAAGGTGCATTTGCCCTCAGATTATGAATAGACTTTTGAGAATTTGATAGCAAAAGCCAGGACTTTTATTATACAGGGCATTGTGGGTAGAGCTCAATATTTTTCTTGCTTTTATCCTAGCTCCCATAACTGATCAAGTCTCAATAGCAATTCTCTTCCCGTACTTCCTAACAATACAATGTATTACTTGATAAGAGAAAGCATTTGTAAAAAAAGACTTCTGGAAAAGAAGCAATATCCAAACAAAAAACATTTACCTTTAAAGAGACAAGAGACATGCTTTCTGCAAGCAAAGCAATGAATGCCTTCTCTTTCTTCCTGTATACCCTAACTGCTGCATTCTGACCATGACTACCAAAATCCTTCAGTGAAAGTTTTAGTACCACGACAATGTCTTCAAATGTTTGCAACTGACAAAGCTCTTTGCAGGTACAGAAACCCCTTAAAAAAAAAAAAAAAGTTGTTACACCAAGTAAAGAGTAAGGACTCATTGTAAGTAAGTAAGTTACACCAAAGAAGAAGTTATTATGAATGTATTTACACAATTGTCAAAGTACACAAATACAGTGGTAGTACAAATGAAGTGCTCTGAGATACTGGTTTCCAATACACAGGTTTATATAGACAGTCTAACTATTTTCTGCATGATGGAATTTAACTATTATGAAGGACAAAAATTGCCCACACGTGAGTACAATTCTAGAAGTCTGCAGTCAACTTTTGAGTACAGCAATCTAATATTCCAGATACAGAGAGAATAAAGAGGCTGCCTTTGTAAGTCCCTCTAACAGTACATTATTAACCACAGATATTTACAAGGAAAGCACAGTGAAGTGTAAAACTGTTCAAATGGTAGTGCACATGCCTAAAATACTGAAGTTTAGAGTAACTGAGGAAATAATTCTCTTATGCAAACTTATCCATGGATCAAACTCTTAAGCTTTTCCACTATACTCTCCCCAAACACAGGTGTCCCAGTCAGACCCAGAGTACATACAGGCAAGTCGCTAATGTTCTAAAAACATCCAAAAAAGAGTGACTAATACTTAAGACATGGACATTTGAGAGGGGCAAAAAAGAATTTGTAAACGCCAAAACAATAAAAATTACTCTTCATAAAACTTTGAAGACCAATATGCCTTTAAAAATAATTTGTTTTCAAGCAGGGAAGAATTTCTCAAAATACCTAACTGTTCAAACAAAATCTCTGTATATACTATCATTTCTAATGTGGAATTTCCCATTGCTTCAGTCATATTAGTATAAACAGTACTTCTGATACTGTTCCAAGTACTGTGAGGACAGAATACTTAATTTTATTTTATGAGACAGTTTACAGTAGCAAACCATATGAACAATCTCCCATATTCCATAACCAACAGGTGCTAACACCACCTGCAACAGTTTTTTGGACAACCTAAGCATGTTGAGTCACTCATTCCTAGCTAATGATTCCGGGCATACTCAGGTTGAATACAGTTAAGAATTAAATATGGTATGTGCCTGAATTGTAAAAATTCTCAGGATTTCACAGCAAGAATACGTTGTTGGGGTTTTTTTTTGTTGTTTTTGTTGTTGTTGTGTTTTGGTTTTTTTTTTTTAAGAATTTCTTTTTTGAGTCTTGGCATGAAACAGAAGGCCTGAATCAATTTATTTACTTATTTTTAAGCATGTAGATGCTGAATGAAATGTGCAAATTCACTGAAGACTCAGTAGCAACGTCCATTTTCCACTTGCAATACCCTAGAAGCTAACCAGCCTCAGAGTGCAGGAAATAAAATTTTACCAATAAAAATGATGTTTGAAACTATCCATTTACCCAAACTAAGCAGAGAGATAGGACAAGCTTTCAAATTCTAAATGCCTCAAATGCCAGAGTCTCTCACTTTGTCCTTCATTTTCTTTACAAAGAAAGAAATCCAGTATCACCATCTCTACTGTACTGAGACTCTCCAGCAGGGTATTTAGTCTTCCTCTTTTATGAAAAAGAACAAGTATTAAAAATTCCTTTGTGTTACACGGAAAGTTAAATCTTAAGTGTGAATGAAGACAGCAAACAGCAAAGTAAAATTCTAACAGTTTTTAAAATTTCATGAGAAAACCGTCTCAGTCAGAGTGGGACCATACAAATAAGTAAACAGTTTAAATAAAGTCAGATGGTTTTGATTCATTTACATGTTCCCTGCCAGACTAAATTTTTTAAACAAGAAATTTCAAGTCATTGTATTTAGTTTAGGTTTGTTTATATTCTACATTTTTAAATCAGACAAAAGCAAGAGTTCTTTACAGAGAATTAAGCCAATAATTTTAGCAAAATGATACAAAAAATTTCTTAAACCAAGTAAAAGATTTATAGTTACAGTAGAATAATAAAAAGGGGGTAAAGTCTGCCGCCTGTGGAGGGAAAACTGAAATGGCCATCCGATAACAGGCGGTCAACTCTGTAAACCATCTTTCTTTTCCAGCCCTGTCACCACAGGGTTCTCTTAAGGTCATTGGGTTTCTGGCAAAAGCATCCATGGCAGCTGCTGGAGTCTGTCCATGTTCCTCCAAGTGCCTTTTAAGTCACATGGAGAACTCCAATTGTAATGTTTCCGCTCTAGTTCAGTGTATTTTTGCTAGTAAAGCCATTGGTAACATAGGAGATCAGCCATGCATTATCTGCCCTCCATGGCAAAATAATTTTCATCGGTGCACAGCAGACTGGAGAACACTGGTAGTTACCCGAGCAGGAATCTACCAAAGCCAAAAAACAAGACAAGATCAGCACATATCCTTCCAGTTAACATACAAGTGGCTCTCAATGTACTTTTAAATAATTCATTGCCAAAAGTAAGTGTGTGAATTTAAAATCCAATGAGCTATACAATGTTTCGCACCCACCTGTAGCTACACGAAGTTCCCTGTATTTTCCTCCTTTATTAGAAGTTAACATGGAAAATTCACCTTTCCAGCCAGAGGGGATGTTTTGAAGAAAAGTAAACAGAGCATAAACATGCACAGAAGAAAGAACAAACCAGATGAAAACACTACCAATGTGTAGAAATAGACTCAATGAATAATTAAGTTTGGAAAAAAAAATCCCAATAAGAGGGTAAAAAAAAAATAATTATTTTCAATGATTTTCATTTTTCATAGGACATTGTGTTAAAAGACACTTCATTAATTTCCATAGCTTGACCTATTTCAGTAACAGTGTAACATTATTTCAGTAACACTTTCACTGTGAAAGTGAAAAACAACCCCACATCACTGCAATTTAAGAAGCAAGAAATGTTTAAGTAGCTGAATCAGTATTCAGTATTAATTTCAGTTGTAAACAGCTACAAATAGTAAGGCATACAGTAAAGGCCAACCAATGCAGACACAACCCTAAGCAGACCAGAATCTGCATGTCTCCCGCACACCAGCTTTCCAATGTAAAGCTTCAGGTTTGCCGCCTTTTTTTTTTAATTTATTTTTTATTATTTTTATTTTTTTTATTATTTTTGACCAACGTCTGACAATTGGACTTAAAAATGCTAAGCTGCCATTTATAGTTGGATCTTTTTAAGGTTACAAACTGTTCACGAAGCAGCTTGTGCACAGTCAGCCAAGCACACAAAGCAGGAGGAGAAAACGGAAGAGGAATAGCAGGATTCTTCACCAACTAGAGATACAGGATTAGTGCAAGCTTAGGCTTTATAAAGAAAGTGAGGCAGCAGACAGAGTTATACAACAGAATTTCTTAAGGAACAGAAAAATTTCACAGCCTTTTTTTAATAAGAAGCAAAGCAAAGAAGCTCCTGAAATATGTAAGAAAGCATCCTTCAGTCATCAAGGTTCAGATTCCAACTGAAACTTGTTACTTCCCTGATGAAACCTGTTATTGCCAAAAGCAGAACAGACTAAAAAGCCAAAAGCTGCACACACAAAGGCAGAAACTACTACTGCACTGAAAAGTGGAAAGGAGTCCTAATTACCCAAATCCAAGTCTGCCTACCCCTGAGATGCTCATGTTCAAACTATTCTTATTAGTATGTGAACATTTTTAAAATACAGATCTGAATAGATCTGTCTATTTTTAAAATGACAGCTCATAAGGAATGGAAGAATATAAAACAGTGAAAAATGGATACGGCTGTAGTAGAATATTCCATTCACGACAAGACAGAGCCTCATTTGAGTAATATAGTCAATTGAGTCTTCATACAAGTATTTTGATTTTACGATTCTGAAGCAGATCTGTTTTTGAATGGATGACACACTGCAGCATGAACATCCCTGGAAAGACATGCAATTCCCAAACAGCTAAAATTTAGACGTGGTTATTTAATTTTATTGTTGATGCTTGAACGATTTTAGGGACTTTTTAAGTCACTATTTTTGTCAATTCTGCTTAAGAGTCCAAGAGGAACGGCAGCAGTAATTCAACTTTTGGAAGGACATTTACTTTTAAGTTAGAGAAAAAACAATGCTCCATCAAGCATCTGACCGGAAGGCACAGGTACATCTATGAGATAATGTGAGGAGAAGAAGCAAAGTCGGATGTTTCCAAGGACTTTTTTCCCCACCCCATCCAAAGTTTTGGTGTCTAATGAGAAGCACTCACCCAGTGCTGCCTTCCAACGAAAGTAGACGAGCAGCTACTTGCCATGGTGTTCGAAAGGAATGCTATTCTGAGGTAGGGGAAAAGACAGCAATTTGTAACAGTTCCACTGCCCCAATATATAAAGATGTCTAACAAATATCCAACCTAAACTTGCAGTAGCAAATGTATCTCTTGAGGAACTCCGATTTCAGACTCAAAGAAAGCTGACAGGGTCCGAAGAACAACGCAGAGTATGATGCCTATTAAGATGGATATATGGAGAAAGATTTGCCCATGAGGAGATGGAAAATGCAGAGGCATTGGAAGTATGTAGCTTTTTCCCTAGGGAAGCGGCACAACACTTAAGTTGTTCAATGCCAGCGTTGCTACAGTCTCCTAAAAACTTCTCCTGTCAAAGAGACTTAATCAAGTATTTCTTTGTGCAGCATTCCAATCTTTTCTTCCAACTATGGAGAGAATACCTCTATCACCAGTAGGAATTATGCACAGCTTTGACTGTTGGGTGCTGAAAATGCTACATTGAGGAAAAAAAAAATTAAACAGCTTACTGTATACCACGAGCAGTTAGATTGAACCTTCTGTGAAAGGAAATGAAGGCTACTCACCCACAACTAGACTCTTGAGGTGACCACTGCTTTCGGGGTGCAGTCTGTGCAATGTGGACAGACAGAACTGATTCAAAGTAGTGTTTACTGGAATATTCATGACCTCCTTTACTACGTTTCTTAATGTTTAAAGACTGACTATGTAAAGGAGACTTAGTGAACAGTTCACTCATAGAGCTCAAAAGCAGAAGGATCTTTTAACAGCTGATGTGATTTTCTGTCCAGCACAGATCACAACTCTTCATTGCACAGAGACTTGTAGCTTAGGCTTGCTTTAGACCTGAATACACCACCTAGAAATGAATCCAGTTTTGATGCAAAGGCAAAGGGGACAGATGATCTACTTCTTTTAGTTCAGTGGCTAACTGCCTTCACATAGACTTCTGTTTTGGTCTTCTTTAAATGCGAGTGTTTTTAATTCTAAGCAATAGGTTCTTCACATACGTTTTCTGCATAAACGTCAGTTCCCATTAAAATTATTGTCTCTAAAATACTACACCAACTAACTCAAGATGACCTCTTACCTTTCAGACAAACGGAAAGATGCTGATTTGAAATTCTTGCATTGTACAGTCTGATTCCCCAAAGTCAATTTTTATGGCTCTTCTTTGTGCTACAGTTTTCCAAAAATTTAAGATACCGAGAAGTGAACTAAGCATAATATTCCAGCATCCGTCTCATTAATGACATGAAATAACCTCTCCGTTTTTGTTCATTACTGTACCATACATAAGATTCAAGGATGAAATTACACCCTTTCATTATGACATCACACTAACCTCTCCAACATTACACCTAAAACCTCCTCAGTCATTGGTTACCACAGATAAAGTTCCCACATATAAGACAATGGGCTCCACTCCATCCTAATCAGGTTTTGGCGTACTGCAGTAATATACATTTTATTTGAATAGGCTTTACCTAACTGCTCAGCTTTCACTGACGTTTACTGCAGTCAAACATCTGAGAAACTTGCAGGTTTTTAGCTGTTGCATTTACTTCCATATAATTGAGAAGAGTATTGAGTAACTTGTGCCGTAGAATTTATGTAATTTCATTAGAAACACTGAAGTTTCAGGAACCGTTTGGTAGTCATGCTAGTTACTCCAATGAACACTTGTTACTTAGTGTTACAATGTGCTAGTCTTTCTAATGAGAATGATTTAGGTACAACATGGACCATACCTTGGAGGTGGGGAATATACGTGACACCTATTTTGCTGTCCTTACCAATTACCATTTTTCCATGACTGCTAAATTTCTCTGAGAAGACCTATTTTACATAAGAGAATTTTGGTTTGTATTATCTACATTCCCAGCCTTACTTTTCAGTTTCAGTCTGAACTGATTGGAACTCATTTTGGAAAAAAAGAAAGATAAAAATGTGGAGTCATCTTTAAGAACTCTACATAGAGCTACGTAGTTTCATTATTTCTTTGCGTAACCTCTGCACATTTCCACTGCCCAGAGTTTGACAAGCAGTAGCCTTTCCTCTAGATGATGACAGGTGGAGATTACAGATGCAGCAAACCAAGGCATCCAAATAAAATAAAGTAACAAAACTAATTTATCAACATCAATAACAACTCTTACAAATGTAGTTCTTAACATAAGACATCTGTAGATCTGCATAGCAAACTTTAAAAGCTGTTTTCTACTAGGAGTATGGTCTAAGCACTTCATGAAAAAGGAACAGTGGTAGCATATTTACCTAAGACTTACAAAGGAAACTAACACATTTGGAATGGGCATGGACAAACAGTTGCTGTTTTTTACTGTTCGACTGATAAGAAGCGGTATGGATGATTTTCTATATTCTTACACCTAGCCAATCAAAATTGTCCTTAATAACCTTGCCATGCGAGCTCAATACTTTGGATTTTCCTGACTAAGAACAAGTTATAAAGACAATGGGAAACCCATGGCTCTAACCAGTAACCCGGTTAACATCTAAGGATAAATTTTGATTATGGAAGAATTACTTGTTATCAAGACAGTAAGAGCATAAGCTATAAAAACTTGCAACTTGAGCCATCTTGCCTGCTATGGAGTAAGCGAAAACTGGGAAAATGAAAAGTAAATTTTCTCTAACAAGCTCAAGGGGAAGTATTATAATGTAAGGTCTAAGTAAATCTCTCCTGTCTTCCAAATCCGAGAGGCCCATGGAAAGCTGTTTAAATTACACTACAGTTGCACACTGTTATTCAGTCACCATGAGTGGAGACCAGCAGTGGTTCACTGACTTGATAAGGACTAAATGAAGACAACAGATGATGAATGATTAATTCTAACAGACTCAGAGAAGATCACAACTAGGCCACTATTGGGGTTGTGAAGATGTCAACCGAGTGATCCCATGCTTGGAGCAGAGTGTTAAAAAGGCCGGGTATGGAAACGTGCCATTAAGCCAGACTGTACTGTTGGCCCACACCACAAATTATACACCTGGATATTCAAACATTACTCAGAAGAACTAACAGTCTGACACAATCTCAGAGTATTCCCATTTTACAAGTCAGGCAAAACCAAAATGTATCTGCAAACTCACCTGGATAACTTGTATCTTACAATGTTTAGAAAAGCGTCACATGCACGCTGAGCTACATGTCAGCAATAGAGCACAAAAATTAAAGATATACTCTCTTCTAACACAGGCAAGTAACATCACTGCACTTATTTCTGTTACTCCCATTAATTATTTATCAGACTGGTAACAGAGATAAAGCATCTGAGATTTGCTCAGAATACCAGAGACAAACCCTGGGCGTACACACTTTACCAGGAATCCATCCTTAAATTTCAGGAAACGTGCAGGGGGAACTCGGCGCCACAGTCTCACAGAACAGCTGAGGTCAGGAACAACCCTTGGAGTCCAATCCCATTACCCAAAGCACAGTCAACTACAGCAGGCCGCTCAGAACCATGTCCAATTGGGCTCCGAGTAATTCAGAAGAGGGAGACTCCACAACTTCTTAAGACAACCTGTTCCAGTCATTGCCCACCCTCATAGTAAAAAAGTTTTTTCTTATGTCTAAATGGAATTTTATATATTTCAATTTGCGCCCGCTGTCATTGTCCACTCACTGGATATCGCTGAGCAGAGTCTGGCTGCACCTTCTTTACAGTCTTCTATCAGGTATTTATGCATATTTACAAGATCCATAACTATGCACAGTTCTACCTTCTTTGTTTACACACTGTTTACAAATTTCAGCCATAAAATACTTCAACGTGAGAATTTCTGGTGGCAAGAGTTGTAGTTCAGTGAACAATTTAAGCTGGCCAAAATCGCCACCAAAGCCAACACAGAAAACCTCACTGTCTCCTATTCTCGTCCAGTCATTTTTGCTCCCGAACCGTTCATGTGCAAGCACAAACATTTGTGCAACTATGTGGTGAAACAATTAATTCAGCTGAAAACAAACCCAAAAAAATCCCACTTCACTTTTGTTACAGCAGAATTGTTTCTCCAATCCAGTTCACCCTGTCTTCATTAGAGATACCCACCTGGCCTCCATCTAAAAGAGCGCTCCCTCTAGCAGTATGACTTTATATATAAGAACACATACTATCCAAAATAATTAATTCTGCCAATTAAATGATGAAGCCAAAAGGAATTGAGTTATTTTTTATCAATATGCTCCGGCAATGAGGAATAAAATGAGTCCATGGCAAAAATTACATAGTTAGAACTCCAGCACAGCATTGAGGCATGATGGAAAAACCCCTAGGTGACTGCACCAGTCCTTGTAACAGATTGCTCTCTCAGTAATGTTGCGGTATGCCTATAGTAGGCCCATTCTGTAGGTAAGACTGAAGGTAAGCTGTACAAAGCCAGGCCACACACTACTTAAGTCTGTGTGAATACCCTGAAAAGGAATGTTTCAGCCATAGCATAAACAGTTAAAAATATATTTAAACATTGTTTGTGAATCTTAAAAAGAAGCATTCCTAAAATCTCTTTGCTAAGTCACTGTGACCAATGAGGATGATTTCAGTGCTGACTATGCCTATGAATCACTGTATCACTCATGCTCCTGCCATCCTCTTCAAATGAGCCTTCTGTGACCTATCCATCAACCATGGATCTGTTTATCTGCTCTGAATTACGGTACTGTACTGCAACATTTCTTCACTTTTGCACTTTTCTGTTCTTCACCAACTATTTCTTGTCTATTCTGCACCAGTATTCTTTTCTCTGTTGATTTGGAAACATGACTCCCAACTGCCTCTAACTTACTCTGCTTCCTCATTGATAACAGATGGTAGCAGAAATTCAGTAAGCAAAGGAGCTAAACACTGTAATAGTAGGTTAAAATGCTGTATCTCTAGGATTTAGCATTATCTAGTACACCAATGACTCTGTATTACCTTGAGTATTTTATGCTTATTGCTGCCAAGGTAAAAAAAAATGTTTTTCTTTACAGGAGTCTACAGCCACATCACAAACATTCAGTTAAAATGTAAAGTATTTATACAAGCCAGCATCATCTGCAAAATCAGTATGAAATCACATCAATTAGTTGGTATGTTCTTTTGGCAAATTAACTTTATCAAATCACCCTCATTTTTTCATTACACAGAAACCTTTTTTACCTGCGAAGTTGACATGCGAGAGGTATCTTGTCGGCCTGTTAAGTCAGACGATGAGATATTGACTGGGGCACCACGATGCAATCTCATACTCACTTTCCTTTCTCGTTCCATACCAGATACTGGCCGAGGAGAGGTGTTGGCTGTGAGAAAAACTGCATTAGATTCTCATAACAAGAAATGGGATTATAACATGGTCACTGGAAAAATTACATTCTGGTTTGCATATAAAAATTCCACAGAGTCAAACAAGAGAAATCAAGGCCTTTGTTTTACATTCACAGAGATCTCAGTAGCAATTGGCAGGTAATGAGTGTTTACAATTACCTACAATGCACTGAAAAAAAAGCAAGGGGGAGAAAAAACAAACAAAAAACCCAAACCCCGACCACAGACAAATACCATACAGGTATCCTAATTCTAATCTAAAATTTCCAATGACCAGGAATAAACTACAAATTACAGTAGTCTACAAGGTGTGTCTATCCAGGTACTTCCTTACTTACCAGCATGTGAAGTTGGGGTAAGAGGAGTAGGAGGAGCTACATCTTGCGTTCCTCTCAGCCTGCCCGAAGCAGTGGAGGGTAATCCACGCACAGCTGGGTTTCGTGTATGTCTCAATCTTTCCTCTCGTTCTCGCCTTTCACGTTCAGCATCTTCAGCTGCTCTGCTTGCACCCTACGGGTCAAGACTAGTGAACAACTTGGGGGATTATTGAGTTTACAAATATATATTCAGATAAAAATACTGACAATAAAGAAGTGAATTGAAGTTTGCTAGGGCATTAGACACCTCCTCAACAGTTGCAAATGACCAGTGCTGAAGATCAAGGTGGGAGAAGATAATAATTCCACAACCTAGCATGGTGACTGCCCTGACAGAAGTGTCTCAGAAGTCTCACGTGTTTAAAACCCCGTAACTTTAGCTTAGTTGTCATCAACTCATTCAACAGCCATCTCATGGCTCCTGTATCTCCTGCCTTTCCTAATTTCCTGATATTTTTTCCTAGACAATAGAGTTTCCAGGAGGAAAAAGGCAAGACAATCTTACAGTATCAGTTAAGATACTCAAAACTGCCAACATAGTAAAAAAATACCATTACAAAAAAAAAAAAAAGTTTTAGAAAGCTGTGTCAGCTACT
Organism: Anarhynchus alexandrinus; assembly: GCA_008711295.1. Taxonomy (NCBI): domain Eukaryota; kingdom Metazoa; phylum Chordata; class Aves; order Charadriiformes; family Charadriidae; genus Anarhynchus; species Anarhynchus alexandrinus. The sequence continues at coordinate 47,015 of VUYV01000745.1, read as the reverse complement.
CACAAATTTCAGCATGTTCCAGTCAAACACGTAGTCATATGAGAACCCTTGTCGGTGGAAGAGGTTTCTGAATAATTGCCTTAGATAGGAATAGTCCGGTTTGTCATCAAAACGCAAAGAACGACAGAAATTCAAGTATGTGGCAAATTCAGCTGTAATAAAAGAAAGTCTGTTTTTTACCTTCAGCTTCACACTTGCTTTTTATAATTCTGAGTCACACAAAAAAACCCCAACCACCCCAAACCCAACAAATAGGGAATCTCCTGAACATAAGAAAAAGAATAATGACCTAATACTAGAAATCTACTGCAGGCAACACTATGGTCCATCTATCAAGTCAACCCTGAAAAGGAAATTATTTGTCTATCACAGAGTAGGCAAAGATCTCNACAGTTGAGCAAAGGAAATATTTTGCCTTTCTTTGTGTTGAATATATTTAAACGCAATTTATTGCAGAACATGGAATAGCATCTCTTTGTCGTTAAGTCACATAAAGCTTTATGTCTGCTACCTCACAAAACATGCAAAAACTAGGAGACCCATATAAATTTCCCAATGTAAGTCACGCTTCAATTTCAGATTTGCAATAATCTGAACACCTGTTTTATATGGCACACAAAATATTAGTTACACAACAAAAAAAATAGAATATAATTGTGAATTCAGTGTGCCAGAGATAACAGCAGTATCAAAATACCAGCTTTTGAGTTCAGGTCTTTTCGGCTGAAATAATATATTAATAATCTACGTTAAGAAAGAAATCCTAACAAGCAGCACAAGAAAACTTGTTTAGTCTTGCCTGCCTGTTAACCCCAGAGAAAAAACATAGTTAATGAATGTAAAGGAACATGTATGAAGCTACATTTGAAACAAATTGAAGACAGTAAGTTTTCATACCACCCTAACAAAAACTATAGTTCTCATTATTGTACGTAGCTGCTGAAGCCAAGAGCGTGGAAAGAACAGAGACAGATCTATTAATGAAAAGAAACAGATCTATTAATGAAAGATCAACAATATTCTCTGATGGCAGCTAATTTTAATAAGTTCTAAAACAGATTTAAGTATCATTTGCAGGGCTCAAAAATGCCTAGTTATAATTGTGGTGTAAAAACCAAATTGAGAAACAGAACAGCTTTGAGGCATGATGCTAGGATACACGTGGATTTCTTATGCCTGTCATGGATGCTGACCATCAACAGGTCAAACTAGATGAACCTGCAATAACAATTCCCAAGTGAAACAACTGCAATAAGTAAGAGGTGCATTTGACTACACAATCCAATTCATCCAAGAAACAGTACCCACACGTGAAGAAACAGATAGTTTCTTAAAAAGCCATCTGTCTGTCAGAGTTATCCAGCCAGCATAGACGCATGCACACACAATACAGCGCAAATCAGATGTACCAAGCTACCCTTCAACTCACGGGCACCGCAATGATTGTTTATTAATAGTTAAGACATGGGATAAATAGAAATGGTCTATGATCACAAAGATCCCACTCTTGAAAGCACAGTATCTTTATCATGGATGTGTCCAATCATGGCGGGTACAGGGGGAAGAGAGAGAGAGAGAGACAAATAAAAAAGACTGGCAGAATTCAATGTAAAGAAAAAAGAAATACCACTATAATGTGAACATGTAGGCCTAGTGCCACATAAGAGTAACTTACAAGGATATCCTTTACACAAAACCTCAATGGGTGTAGACATTTTCTTTTCACTGATACGTTCGTATTTCTGCCTCTTTGTTGCTGCTTTCAGTCCCTGCCAGGGGAGGGAGCCCAGGTTAAAATACATCAGTACATAGCCCAAGGACTCCAAGTCATCTCTGCGAGATTGCTCTACAACAGCATAAAAAACAGCATTAGGTTTCATCTTCTACTGGAAAAACAAAAGACTGTGCAACAAGACTGTAACAAAAACCCTTAGAAAAACAAGAGATAGCTGAGAGTTACTATGCCCATAATAAACTCATCCAGTACAAGAAAAGCCTATCACCCTTGCAGTTATTAAAAAATGTGCTAATTCCTGAGAATTACAAAGTGACCAAATCCCACCCAATCAAGAGATACAAAGCCAAGCATGCTGCACTGCTAGTGCCAGAACTAAGGAGATTGTCTTCTGTGCCTCCATAAAGCAACATCTACTTGCACTAAAATTATGTGCCTTGACACTATTTCTATTTATTGCTTTCCCCAGCTCACCAATTCCAAGATGAGTGTTGATGGATGCATAACGGGCAGTTCCTGTTAAGTTTTTATTTTCACGATATGGAATATGTTGGTGAGTTCGAGCATCTCGATACTTCTTTGCTAATCCAAAGTCTATTATGTAGACCAGATTGCCTTTTTTCCCCAGGCCCATTAAGAAGTTATCTGGCTTCACATCTCGGTGGATGAAGTTCTTGGAGTGAATATATTCAATTCGACTAATCTAAATACAGAACAAAAAAAAAATCATCAAGAGACTGGGTATACACCTTTTTTCTTATAAAAACAATAGCAAAACTGTTGTAATGATAAAAGAGGTAAAGAAACTTTTTATTGTAAAATGTAAGGGCATTAAAGAGAACATAATCTAGAACACAAGATAGACAAGCCTTCTCTCCAGCTCTTTCCCTGTGTCTATTTTGCATTTGTTTCCAAAAACTTTCTTGGGGGTATTTATTTGTCTTTGAGCAGTGTAACACCTGGTTTGCAAACAGCACAGGCCCAGGTTTTAAAAATCAAATTAAGACTTTGTAGTGACTTTTGTTGGGACACTTTATATTTACAGAAACAAAACTATTTTTGAGTCTTTCTTTAATGATACAGCCTATTCACCTCTGAATTACAGAAAAAAAAAAAAGTAGTTAGTTACGATCACTCAAGGAATTTTAATATCCCAACATACTGCACTATCAAGATCAACAAAGCAGTTTCATACCATTTGGTCAGCGAGTAATAGGACTGTCTTGAGACTAAATTTCCTTGAACAAAAATTGAAGAGATCTTCAAGACTCGGTCCCAACAGTTCCATCACCATTACATTGTAGTCCCCTTCAGCTCCACACCACTTAATTGTGGGAATACCCACTAGAAAAAAAGGAAACAGTTTATTCAGTATAACAATTTGATTTATGCAGTTCATACACACAAATCTTTAAGGCTCTCTAAGAGGGTCATTACTATGAATGTTTGTATTTACAGTGAAGCTTAATATTTTACACTACTTTCAGCCATTCCAAAATGAAAAGTTTGATAATTTCACAGCAGAACCAATATAAAATTACAGCAACAGAGGTCTAAAAATAGCCTTTTTCCTCTTTCCCAGAAACCCCCCAGTCTTTGTGCTTAGCTTGTAACTTGGAAGTATTTACTGGTTTTGCTGGATTTGAAACTTAAGCATTTTACAAGTTTTAATACTCAGGTACTCAGATTGCAATAAGGAGCAAGTTGGAAGTCTGAAAATAAAGACACTGACAAACCACTATGTATTATTGCTGAAGAAGGTCTTAGAAATTAACTTCTTTTAGTTTCAAAGCCTACAAGATCCCTGTAAAATACTTCTCTCTTATATTTCAATTTGCAATGAATTTTCACCCTCGCTTCGTACATTTGTCATTCCTCTAGATCCATTGCATTTGCTGTTTGGTGAATCTCTACCAAAGTAGCATTGTTTATAAGACGCTTGAGAGAGCTAAAATTAGCCTTGCTTTACAGAGAAACCTAGGAAAGTTATTTCACACAGAACTACAGAATTGCTCACCCCTAGCAGGGTACCACGCAGCAGCTATGAAGTTGCTTCACTCCTGTTCTCTACTACTAATGTCATTTTGTCTTAGAATTCCCATAGCAAGGAAGTATTTTTAATTCAGAAGAAAGAATGCTAATATATATAATAAAAATTAACCTGAATTTACTAATTTTTGAATTGTGCTACTATAATAAGCAAGTCAGGTTAAACGCTCCAGAACAGCGGTTACCTCTTTCACTGACCCATGAGAAACAAAAATCAATCAGTGTACTGCCAGATGGGACCAAACTTTATTCCATGTTGCTCGAGGTTTTCACATTTTATTAAAATATTATTCTGGGAATATTATTCTGGGACCACATGCAGCATTGTAGGATCTTAGTGCTTATCATGAAGTTTGGTAGCCATGGATTTGGAACTACTACTCTACATTGCTTGCAGCCACCTTTCCCACCTTCTCCTTGTATGTCAAAAGAGATCTTAACCATTAAATACTTCCAGGTGGCAGATACATCAGACATACAAACAGTTAAGCCTCTGAAGAAGAAAGATCATTTGCTTGCCTCCACCCTGCATCATTTTGTAGATTTTACTCTCGATGTGGAGCTGAGGATGTTTGGTTTTCACACATTCCAACTTAATTGCAACCTCCTCTCCGGCAGCAATATCAGTTCCTAAAAACAGACGAATTTAAAACATTTGTCAAAATATTTTTTTAAGATGCATTTCCTCTGTCAAGACTGAAACAAAGCAAATATTGACAAACTATTTCTCAATGACAGACATCCAGAGACTATTAAGTTCTTTCAACCACAGTTATCTAAAAATTCTTCTGAAGTCTTACAGATTCTCTCCAACAGAGTAGCAGTTTAAGAGACAACTATTAGACACTGTAGCACAGGAAGCCAAAACTTCTGCTATCCCATTAAAAAAAAAATATGAGTGCACCTTGTGAGGGGTGTCTTTCCACTTCCAGTTTGTGGTAGAAGCGCTCAGAATGAGTGTTTACAGGTGTGGCATGTATCCCTGCCAACCTAAGAAATGCTAGGAATTCAAATCACCTCCTCTTATGCCTTGGAAACAGAGACTACAACTTCACTAAATCTCAACATACTCCAGATGTATTCTGACACGTTATGATTTTATCCAGTTGGGAGGCAGATTACCTAGAACCAAGAATTTGTCCTCTCAAAAACCTCTTTTTAAATCTCATTAAATTCTTGTTTCAGGAATCAAGTGACCCAACAATTGGCTTACCTGTTCACTTTCAAAGTTTAAATGTATGTAAGAAGAAACTGACATTCTTAAAAAGAAACATTGAGTCAAAAACATACATACTGTCACAGCCAAGCAACTTAGGAACGACAGGGAAACAGGAAATGGCAAAAGGAGATGTGTGACACTTTTTAGACATATTGCCGAGTCTCTCTACTTTCAGAATTTGGTTTTCTCTTTTCTGCATTACCTCATGGTTTAGGATCACACGAAGTATATCATCTGCTGTTTGTTCTGATCCCCACTCTTAAAAGCTTAACTCGAGGTCTGCTAGTTTTTATTTGGAAAGAAACAGTAAACAACCATTTTCTACTCACTCCCTCCATAGTGATCAGGATTTCAGAGACTTCTACCCTACCTCACTTTCCCTTAACTCTTTTCAGAGTTCAAAAACTCTTGTCAATCTTTGTACAGAAGTCATTTGTATTGACCCCTAATTATTCCCCATTTCACTTATCTGTACCTTTTCCAGTTCCATAATGCCCTTTTTGAGAGTCACACAAAGCAATTAAGACAGAGGTGCACAATTATAATTTTTTTTCTGTTTACCTATTTTTTCCCCATATGCTTTTCTTTGATCGTTACTGAGTACTGTGCTAACGTATTCACCTCTTATAACTGCAAAATCTTGTTACTGAGATTAAGGAGCAACTTCAGTGCTTTATAGCTTTTTGCCTAGTAAGGTTAACCAAAGCTAACAAAGACAGGCTAACACCCCACACCTCAAAATGGGCACGACTCATCACTTCACAAGGAACTCATGGTGCATGGAATTATCTATGAGTTCACACAAGACTATACCTTTTTCTTTAGGTTAATAAAATGTCTTTTTGTGTCCACGCACACATGAGTATTAAGGTGGTATTACTGGTACAGTGAGTTGTTCCAAGTGAACACCAGGGTTGATATTTATTAGACATTCCAAAATGCAGTTAAAGAAAACAAACCATGTGAAGCTCACTCTAGGTACAACAAGCACAACTCAAGGTGAACAACTGGAAGACACAAAGAAAAACAAGGCTGTACATATATCTGTCTCATATGACTCCTTTGTAACTGACACAATAGGCGGCAGGATCCCCAGTTGCTACTCTGGTCACAGCACAGTAGCAGCAACTGGAAACTTTCTTAAGAAAAATGTATAAATAATGCAAAAAACATGAAAACACAGCAACTGCAATGCCTTCGCGACTCATATCTACCCAACCTCATGGACTGAGCAACAAAACAAATGTTTACTCTGATCCCCCCCTCCCTCTCATCCCTCGTCCATCTTTTATACTATTTAGAATATCTGAGAATCCATTTCTTTTGTATCTTCCTCCAGACGGTAACTTCAAAAGATGCAGTTACACTAAATTCCTAAATTTTATTTTCTTTAAGTTGTCCACACTCCTTTATTTACAACAGTGCCTTACATTTCAAAATCCTGTCCCATAGACCCTGCCATTCTAAACAAGCAAAGCTGGGGCCATTCCAAATTCCAGAAGACATACTTTGAGGTACAAGGGAGAATGGGAGAGATTATGAAAGAACTATGACAATAACAACAGAGTCATCAGCTCCATATTCCAAAGAACTGATCAAAATAAAGAAGGTCCCTCCCCTCTACTCTGCAATGCCTTCAACACTCTCGTAGTTGCATTAAAAAAAATACAGGGGGACTGGAAACAGGCAAAAATAATCAAATCTTCCTTTTCAAAGCATAAAACCCAGCTGGAAATCTACATTGAGGTAATCTACAAATTTACTAAGGGCTATCAGAAGGCATGAGCACTTTAAAAACTTGACTCCTGAAAGAATTTTAAAAGTTATTTTAAGGAACTTATGTCCTACTGTACAGTCTGAACAACCAAGTAGAAACTTGGTATTTTTTTTTTTTTTAAAAAAAAAACCCAACATTTCATTATCACAAAAAGCATAGATTTCAAGTGCCTCCATTTTACCCGATAATGGTAGGCAAACCAAATGGGCCTCTACAAAAGGCTTCAGTTCTTGAGAGACAGTTATTTCCCCTGAAAAAAGAAACCCATGCCATTAGCTGGATCTTTCAGGCATATAATTCTGTGCTCGTTCCTGGCTCAGGCATGACATTTGCAACAAGCCCTAAAAGCAAACCTATGTTGGCTACTTAAGATATAAAAAGAAGAGGTTAAAAACTGAGGATGAGGAATTCTTGTGCAAAATGCAGCATGGCAGTAGTACTAATATAGAGAGAATTATTATTTCCTGTGCAACTTTACTGGTGTGGGCTGTACACATAAACGTAAAAGCGATAAATAAAAAAATGTTTATTTTACTTTCACTTTAAATTTATACTATAATATAAACTGATTTACCACAGCAGTAGTCGATTGCTAAAGTAGGAGTTCCTCAAATCATCTAAGATTTTTCAGATGCTAACTGCTATCTTAATCTCAACCCAAAATCCCAATGGTAGCTAATGAGGATTTTTGCACAAGCGTTACCACCATCTTTCTCACAATAGTCTTCAATCTTTTATGCAAGCATTGCAGAGGGAAAGAATCATGTTCTCTGCCTCTAGACAACAACATGCCTTCAGCCAGAAACACGCGATTTTTCATCAGGTATATGATCTATATTACAGATAATCAGTATTTCATTATCTGCTAACAAGCAGCTTTAGCTAACAAATTATTTTGGAATGCCAGCTGTGCGCTGCAACATGAAGCACTGCTGTCTAGGAAGAAAAAACACCTCTCATACTGCATACACTGCCAAAACATACCACATACATCAGCTAGTGACGTTGTTTTTACCCTCCAGATGTATGCAGTTAATGTACCTTAGCTCCTGCGAGTTCCACCTCCCTCCCTTTTTGACTTGCTTTTCTAAGTTACCACAATTTTCAAATGCAGAGTACTCGTTTCTTTGTGGCAGAATATAAAATTCATATTTCTCTGGATTTAACCCATTTCTTATGTTTTAAGAGTTTGCAGAATGTTTTGAGTATTTCAAAAATACTTGCTTTCAAAACTTGTACCCACCACTGCTTGTCATAATCATAAGCACTAAGACGTTACGACAGAGAACTACATAAACAGACAGGCAAAGACAATGCCAATCCTGCAAACTTTACAATTGCACAGAAATAACGGTAGCAGGATAAGATATATAAAGTAAGGCATTAGGGCAACATTCGAGCAACAGGATAGCCAAACTATGATGATTCTTTGAAGGATCCGAGAGATTTTTTTAACTGCCACCTAGTCATCCGTAGTCATGTAATTTTTTTCTTAGGCCTCGCAAAAGAAACAAACATCCCTATGACAGCAATTTTTCCTAGTCCACTGCAGTGATATTTAACCCTGATGCACGTTTCATTCCCAAAACATTTTTCTGAATGTGGTGTTTTTTCGTTACCCTTTTTTCAAATGAGGGGATTTATACCCTTATCCCCATTTTACAGATCAGAAGATAAACGGTGCCCAAGGTCACAAGACAACAATGGGAAGAGGCAGCTAAATAAGCCAGAATTTCCGATTTCCGAACTGTCCAAATTAGGACATGATGCCAGCGAAATATTAAATCGCTATTGCTGTGTCCCTAGCACGGTACTTCATATCAAAGGGCATTTCTCGGACAGCAGCGCAGTCTGAGCTCCAGCTGGGGTGAAATGAGGTCCCGGGTGCTGCCCCCGGCCCAACCTCGCCGGGACTGGAAACGGGCACAGCAGCGCGCAGTGCCCACCCCGACTTGGCCCCCGACGTTCTCCACACAGCCACAGAGCTGCCACGTTCGTCCCCAGCAAGCCACCCTCCTTACCCAGGTAGATGTCCCCGAAGGAGCCGCTCCCGATCTTCCGGCCCAGCCGGTACCGGTTCCCAACCCTCAGCTCCATGGCGGTAGCTCGGCTCGTCCGCGACCCGCCCTGCCGGCTCGCACTCTGTCGCCTCACAGCCCTGCGGTTCCTGATGCCATCGCGGCTTTGGTCCCGCCGCTCGATACTAGCGAGACAGGCAGCACCGTCGCCGCAGCTCCCGGCAAGGATGGACGCGGATTCCCGCAAGACCGGCCCCTCAGCCGCTCCGGCTGCCAGCCGCCATACTGCGTGACCTCACTTCCGTAGCAACGGGGGCGGGGCGCGCTGTTTGCGGGGCCGGGCGCGGTGCTTCGCCTGGCGCGCGAGTGCGCTTCCGCCTCACGTCTGCCTCGTCTCTCCCGTGTCGGTTCAGGCGCCGCCGCCGTCCGCGCGGCCTCCCCGCGGGGGAGGAGTCGTTCGCGGCGGCACCGTCTGCTGCCCCATCGTATCGCATCGCGCCGCCCCACCGGACCGGGCCCGCTCGGGACGCCTGTGCCGCGCCGGGAGGGTCTGCCGGGCGGGGAATGCGGCCCGCGGCCTCCCGGGTCACTGCGGTGGAGAGGTGCTTCGCTGCGCTGGGCTCCGAGGAGCGCTCGTTTGACCGTGGGGTGTCAGGGACAAAGTCTGAGTCATGACCCTGCAATTTTCAGGGAAAAAGGTGTCATTCCTGCTGGGGAGGAGTGTTGGGATCTCTGCGGCCTGCTGTGGGGTGGAGGGACCGCCTACCCTTGCTACAGTGGAAGAGAAGTGGTGAGAAAATGTTTCTGTTTGCATGTTTTCTCCTTTTCTTGCAGCAACACCCCGTGAAAGCACGATCTTGACAGGCTAGTGGTCTTACATTGGGCGATTCGAGGTTGTCTTCTCTTATGGCAAGCAGGGGACTGCAGTTGCAAGTGGGTAGATGGATCATGAAGCCAGCTTCTGGCATGAGCCGGGTTGGACTGCAGGTGGCAGTGGACTGTGGTGTAAAAGGGCTGGGAGTGTTGAGAGAGGTGTGTACGGCAGATGTGTGGGGTGGCAGAGGGAGGGAAAGTTAAGTCACAGTAAGTTTCTAGGCAAAGAGTCTCTGAGTACCCTTCCAGTTGTTTCATGTGCCGTCCTGCACGGGGGAATTTTTCTGTGTCCTGAAAGTAAACGAAATGTATAAGCTGGCATCTCGGAGACACTGGCTTTCTGCCAGTAATGCTACCGAGGTGCAGGGTTTTCTGGATCATTCTGCCTGGGTGGTGTTGCAGACCCAACTGTGTGGGCAGTGATTGCTGTGTTGTGTGCCAAGGCCTAAGCTACAGCTGCCTGTCGAGCAGGAACTGCAGGATGCTTCTCAGGGGTAAGAAGCAGGATCTGAGCAGTAGGACTAGGCTACATGGGTACATGGGTACCCATGTTTTTCTGTGGAGGGTGGTTGTTAAGAGCCTGCAGCATAAGTGCACAGGGAGGAGTCAGAGAATGCGTGCGTGAGGAAGCTGATGGGACCATGTCACCCCTCTTCAGATGTGTGGCATGTGTAGTGTATTCCTCCCTGCACTATTGTTGAAGAGTCTGGGAAGACCCTCCTGCCAACTCGCAAGGTTCAGACTGGACCCCTTTGCTTTCTAAACTGCTTCTAGCCAGTTTAATACAGCTCAAGCTGGGTGCCTCCAAGAAGAGGGACCCCCCTGGTTATTTTCCTGTGCTTTTTAAAGCCTCACAATCTATAACATAAGCTAATCACACACATGTTCACGCAACAAGTGTGTATCTTTTATCCAATCAAATTGTTCAACAGTTACACGTCCTCTTTGATGACTGGAGTTTTGATGCAGGGGCTTTTACCTTCTTACACAGTTTCATAATCTCTTTGACCCATCTGCACCTGGATCTCATCCGTCTTCTGCTGACTCCGGGTAGAATGGTCTCTTTTATCACTGTCTGCACCTGAAATTCATCTGTCTTCTGCTGACTTCAGGTAGAATCGTCCCTTTCTTCATTTCCAAGAATTATAGTTCAATCATACAATCTTCATTAATATGACCTATAAAATTTCATTAAGTTAGTTAAGTTACAATGTATCAAAGTCATACAAAACTACTAGCCCTTCTTCTTGGACTAAGAAGGAGTTCAGCCTAAGTTCACTATGTTGCTAGGTTACAGCTTGCGGTCGAAGGAAGGCTACATCATCTAGCTACTTATGCTAAGCAAAACTTCAGTTTCCAACAACCATCAAGGTCTGAGTCCTGCATAGAGAGGGATCAAATACCAGCAAAACCTTTTATGTGTCAGGATGCGGTATCCCAGAGTTTTCCTATGAAAAATGAGCGTGAGTACATGTCAGTTTTGCATGGGAAGTGCTTGTAGAGCACTGCAGACTCAAAACTGGAAGGGATCTTTGTACTGAACATTGAGGGGCTTTGGCTGTTTTTCTCCCTGTCATGCATGTGATTTGGCCTGCAGCAGTGCTGAGATAATCATGGTTCCTCACAGTCTCCTGTGCTAAGACTAAGAGCTATGCTGTGGTATATGTGTTAGAATGGAGAAAATGAGAGTAGTGCCCTCATTCTGTATGTATTAGGGAGTGCACTGGGCAGCCTTGGAGTTAGGGGCGTCCTGGCCGGCTGGGCAGAACTAGTAGCAGAAGTACACAAGAGCAGCTCAAACAAGAGCAGACAGCCGGAGACAGGGGAGGAATCAGTGCTCTGTTAGTTGGGGTGTTGGACCACATGTACAGATTGAGATGTGGATTGTGTAGGTCATATTGAGTTACTTAAAGCATTGAAGGTTTAGGGCACAGTGGCAGAGGCAGTGGGTTCTACTTGTGTTCATAAGAGGCCAAACTTTGTTGATTTCTGCTTAGGTACATAACCTTGTACATGTGGAGAAAGCTGCAGTGCCGGTATGGAAGTGGAAACTTTTTTTTTTCTACAGTCTTGGCCTTTGCAGTAGGAGGCAGGCTGAACATAGGACCAGAACTGTTAATCACACCTGAGTAACAGAGTTTCGATGACCTTGGCTTTCACCAAAAAGTGTAGGTGTGGGTATATAGAGGGAACAGTGTGGTGTCTTGGAATATCGTTTATCAAAGGCTAGCTACAGGTCGGCGTTCCCCCTTTCCATTGGTAGTTTGCAAATCGTGGGTTATGCAAACTCGGCTCCGGCAAGGATGTTGCAAAACTACCTGTCACTCAGGCTTTCTGATCAGGACCAATCGGAGTCATTTGCCTTCTCCTCTCTGGTCTTGCCTCATGATGACCACTAAAGGTCTGAGCATAGTAGCTTGTAGTTCTTTATAGCAGTGCATGGCCATTATGTTGTTTAGCTAAATGTCTATAACACAATTAATAAACCTAAGTATAATTGCTGAAATTATTACTATAGAGCATAGAGCCAAGTGAGAAATATCTGCAATTGCTGAAAATGTCTCTGAGTCTGACAGAATGAGAGACGTATGCACAGTACCTATAACTGAAGGCTAGCAATCGCTGCTGAGCAATGTTCCTCTGGCAGGCCATGTATCTCAGCTCCTCGGCCATGCCTCAGAGTCTCCATCATGACATTATAACTTTGTAAGCCATTGCTTATCGATGCAAATCTGTCATTCTTCAAAAACATACAATAACATTCAATGTCCTACAGAAAAGCATAAACCAACTGTTACTATGTAAGCACATGAGGATACCTAATGCACACATGTATATGCTGCCATAAGAAATTAAAGTCTCTGAACTCTGTTTTAAGTTGAGATTGATTAGGAGTCTTTATTTCATATGAGACTTTAATCTTTCTTCTAGGTATCTGGCTTCTTGTTTCCCCAGTTACAACACCCAGGTAATTAAAAGGGGGTTGCAATAACTGTGCCTTACTCAAGTTGATCTCTTACTTTTAAAACTTCTTTCACACATCTTCTGTAGCTCTAGTCACTGGAATATCATCTACATGAGGTAATAACTTGATTTCTTGTAGCTCTTACTGTGTTGTAGCTCTTGTGGCTCTTAGTATCACACACACAGTGACATATATATATTAAAAAATGTATATGTTCATACATATATTCCATATGCAGATGTTACAATATATGTTGGTGGTCTATTAAGCATGATCACTGTTAAAATAATATTAATAAAACATCAAGTCTCATCAATAGAAATAGAGTTTCTCTTGTTTGAAGACAAAGGTGCTCTTAAACTGGATCCATTTCCTTTTATTTCCTCCGTTTGGGTATATTTTCCTCTTGCTTTTAACTTCAGTCATGGCAACTAATGTAAAAAAACCTGCCCCAACACCCAGAAACCATCCATACCCCTGCCTGCAGGCCCCAGATGACTCTACATGTCTCCAACCTCCTTCTGCCCCCTGGTTCTGTCTTTCTGGCACTCATGGGGACATCTGTGCACCCTCAGTCCCATGCCACATGGGAATGGGATGTATGCCCCAATGCACAGAGGCATGGAGCCCTCAAGGGGGTCCAAACTAGAAGAAACAGTTTCTGCTTCAGTAATAAATGAACATAGCTTTGCGTAATGTGAAGTGGTTCCATCAATCACAGTTAAAACTTTGAAAAGTACTCTGAAAATAGGATAAACTAATGGCCTCAACAGTCTCTTTGGTTTGTTTTGCAGGGTGGTACTTTGAGGGCCAACAACTTGAAGAGACGCAGCTTGACCTGATTTGATGCTTTTAGTGATATTTTAAAGAAGCATGTAAGTAAGTATAGAAGGAGCCTAGGAGTGTTAGGAAGAAAGGAAAGAGTAAGGATGGTTTGAAACAGAGGAAAAGCTAAGTACCGTGACTACTGAAGTTGCTAAAGTTGGAGAGAATTTGGGGTTATGCTGAGCCTTGGGCTCATCAGTGAAGAAAGAACCTGTGTGGTAGGCACGTGGGGGGTGAGTGTAGCTGGAGTGTGGCGAGGGGTGGGCTGGGCTGTCTGGTCTGGGGCACACAGGGAGGGAGAGGAAAGGCAAGAGGATCTGAAGGAGTGTAGGGTGCAGACTTTTCCTCTCCCGATTACTTCTTAGGCTCACGGGGTCACTCATGAGGTCACCCATGGCTCCTCCTGGAACTCTGACAGCCACACAAAGCACCCAAGGCACTGGCATTTGCACAAAAGCAGCACTGCTCTTGTGTGGGACTGCCACCCTGACATGCTGTCAACAAAAGCCTTCTGCCCAAAGGCTCTGCAGACATTCCTCCAACCAGCCCCCAATTCCCCCACAGCTGCTAAACCCTGTGCCAAACCCACCATCAACCCTCAAAGTCCCAGGGCGTCAAAACACCCCCAAACCTGGACCAATAGCCCCCAACCCCAAACCTGCCCCAACACCATCAATGATTCCAGCGCTGCCCTGAACCCCCTCCCAGAACCCCAGCGCCCCCAAACTTACCCTCCCAAACAATGCCCTGATCCCGCCCCCAAACTATGCCCCCATCATCCCTGCTTGCAGGCTCCCCCTCAACCCTGGATGTCTCTTACATCCCTCTGCTGGCCAGCCCTGACCTCCTGGTGCCTTGTGGAGAATTGTGTGCCCCTAGTCTCACACCGCAAAGAAACAGGGTAGATGGTCCAATGCTGCTCGGATGTGGACACAGACAGTCAAAGACCCAGCAAGGGACGGATGCTCCTGGGGCACTGCCCCCTGTACTCCCCATTCCCATCCCAGGAAGATAAGCACAAGCTAGCCCTTGGCTGCGCTTTATTCTTAATTAATGCAGAGGTCATTAGATTCATTAGGGAACACAGTAAGTACCCAGCCAGGCAGCCTCCCCATGCTTGGGGTCCCTGAGGTGCTCTGGTCATCTCAGTGGAGCTGCTGTAGAGGCCTGTGGTGGGCTGCCTGTGGGTTTGCTGGATGCTCTGTTCTTTCTGGGACTTTACTGAAGTCTCTGGGACATTCGGTGTGGCTGGGGGAGCTCTTCCTCCTGACCTATGGGGTCTGTTCCTTGTGGGGGGGGGGCATTTGGAGGTCTGCAGGGCTGTCCCCGTCATGTTTGGGGTGGTGCAGGGGTCTTCTCAGGTCTCTGCAGCTTTGAGGGCTGGGTCTTAGCTGTATCGTGGCATCCCTTTCCTGGTTTTTGGGGGGTAGTTTGGCCATGCCCAGAGCTGTTCCTCTCTTTTGGGAGAGTTATATTAGGGTCTTTGGTTCCCTTCCCTCAGTTTCATTTGATTGCTGTGTACTCTGTTTAGTATCTCTTTCAAACAAATTTTAAATATGGAGGGGTTTTCCTCCAGGCTGGTGGAAGGAAAGACAGGACTACAATACAAAGTGATAAACACAAGAGATTACACTTGCACTTTCAAGTTATGGTCTTTGCTAAAAGGCTGTCCCCAACTCTAGGGAGAAATAAATGTGCAGTTGCTGCCCAGTGAGTTTTATTGCCACTCTGTGAGCACAGACTGAAGAAAAGGGGGAATTACAGGGAGACGGTGCCACAACCAGCGCTGCAAATGGAAGAACGCTCCTTCATCTGCTGGCTGTCTGCACGCCTCCCGCAGCAGCCAGGCTGCGCTCGCCTGCTGCCGCTCGTGTGTGTGCACTGGGGCGCACCGCTGCCGTGCGCTTAGGCCGTCAGTGCCCAGGTTTGGCAGAGTGGCACGGCATTCCCAGCAAAAGCTACGTTTCTCTTTTGGCTATAGAGGTGCAATCAGTGATGGAGAATGCAGACAAATAACAGAGAGAAGACTGCTGAACAGATTTTTATTAACTGGGTGAAACGGAAGCAAAAACGCTGTTCAGCGGACCCTTGGTATCACTAGAAACTCCTAGAGAAGGAGATGTTCCTGCCTGGACAGCTAAGACAACTAGCAATAAAAAATTTTTGTTACTTCTGTCTCTCAGGGGCAGCTCTAAGGTCTAAATAATCCATTGCCATCCTGCGGATACTGTTAATTGTGTCTGGATTAGCTTTGCTATGGTAGTTTCTTGTTTATTTTGTTACCACGTATGCATATGTGAAAAGGGAAAGATGTAATACCTGCTTTTTAGATTAATTGCTCTGCCTGAAGTCAATTACAGCCTGCCTTATGGCCCCTTTCATGCGCACCAAGGCTCTGCATGTGCCACAAGACCCTCAGTTCATATTTCAAAATGCCCCTAAACCCTCTGTGTACCTTTCTGTGTGCCCCTGGGCACTGTGTTTGTCTTGCAGCATGCCCCAAAGCTTTCTGTTTAGCTTTCTTCCCTGTCCCAGAATTTTCTGGGTACTTTCTGGTGTGCTCCAGGATTGTGTTTTCCTTTCTTTAATCCACCAAGGCTCTCCCGTTGCTATTCTGTGCTCCCAGAATACTTTGTTAGCCCTATCGCCACCTGATGTTTTTTCTTTTTTTTTCCTCTTTCTTTTTCCCCTTTCGTTGCACCCCTTTCGTTGCACCCCAGAGCTCACCATTTGCCCCCTTAATACTCATTCCTTTTCATGCACCCCAGGTGTCTCTCTTTAGCTTTCAGTGAGCTGCCCTCTGGAGCTGGGCACTTCTGCAGCTCTGGCAGCCCTAGCCGTTCTGCACAGGGTTGATGACGATGGCCCTGTGTCCCCTGTGGGCTCTGGGGCAGGGATGGCGGAACAAGCAGCCCCAGATGTGACAGCAGTGCCCTCTCGGTGTCCAACGGGCCATAATCATACATAAATAATTGTGCTGTCCAGGGTGGCCGTGCTCCTGCAACTCTGGGAGAACGGGGCCAGCGCCAAACGGGGGAGGGTGGTGGTGGTGCAGCAGGGCAGCGGAGCTCAGCGCGGGGGCGAGGGGGGCGGCACTGGCGTGGAGCTGGGGGCCCTCGACGTGGGATGACAGGAGTGCTGGGGGGGCACCTGTCGTGCGAAGGGTGGGGGTCCCCTCGGAGCTCCGAGGGAGGGCTGTGGGGTGAAGGGGCGTCAGGGGCGGTACGCGGTCGTGCTGGAGGCGCGGGGCGTTGCCGGAGATGCGGTAGGGAAGGGTGGGTTGGGGTCACGGGGGGACACCGGGCCGACAGCGTGGATCCCAGGGCTGCGCTCCACGCTACGCGGGCGGGGGGGGAGAGGAGGAGCGGACTCTCCGCAGGGTTAAAACTCAGAAGACGCAGGACCAGCGGAGAAACCGGGAAATGTACTCTTCTGGCGCTTGATTTAGTTGCTTTGAGACGCACGCCGGGAGGTGTACCGGCACTGGACTGCGCGGCGGCCAGGGTGATGCTCGGGGCGCGTAGGTCGCTGCTGCAGCACGGGAGCCTTGCGTACGCCGGTACCGGCACTGCGATACCGCGGTGTCCGCGGGGCGGTGCCGGCGCGATAGTTGCTGCCTACCGGTAAGGAAACGCCGCTGCTGCCCACGGTACCAACAAGCCAGTACTACAGCTGCAGAGTCGCGCATACGCAGGAAAACGCGGTTTACTGCGATCGCTGCTGCCGCCCGGCGACCAGAAGGCGGTACTGCAGCTAGGGAGCCACGCATGCATAGTACAGCGCGTAACTGTGCTCGCTGATGTCGCCTGGGAAACAAAAGCTAGTACTGCAGGCGGGGATTCGCGCATGCGCAGTACAACGCACTTGTTGCGGCCCTCGCTGCTGCCGCATGGCGACCAAAAGCGGCAATGCAGCCGGGGAGCAACGCATGCGCAGTGCTACGCTATCTTTTTATGCTCGCTGCTGCCACCATGCGACCAAAAGCTTGTACTGCAGCCGAAGAGCCGCGCGTGCGCAGTAGAGAACACTTGGTGCTGCCCTTGGTGCTGCCGCCTGGCGACGAAAAGCCCGTACTGCAGTCTCGGAACTACGCATGCGCAATACAGCACCCTCGTCGGTCCCGCCTCCTTCTCCACTCCGGCACCGCCTCCGTACTGCTTCATTCCACCGTCCCACGCTCCCCGGCCTCGCCTCCCCACTCTCTTCGGATTCCCCTCTTCCACTCTGCCTCCTTCCCGTCTCGGCCCCGCCTCCCCGCCCGAAGCGGCATCGCCTACCCTCGGCCCGTCCTCCCCGCTTGCCCTGACCCCACCTCCCAAATCTCCTTAGTCAGGCCTCCTGCTGCCCTCGGCCCCGCCTCCCGGCCTCCTCTATCCCGCCTCCCCCACCTCGGCTCTGCCTCCACCTCGCCTTAGCCCCGCCTCCCGCCCCCCTTCGGCCCCGCCCCC